>JAPVCB010000011.1:729681-834527 GCA_029606185.1 Paecilomyces formosus | reverse complement strand
TGTTTTTATACCAAAACCTTTTTTTTTTTTTTTTTTTTTTTTTTTTTGGCATAACCGCTTGAATCTAACGATGCCATGCACAGGCTGGACACTGCCACTCTGCTCTTGCAGCCCAAGGCGCCAACACTAGTATGCATGACAGCTTCAATCTAGCTTGGAAGCTGAATCTCGTTGTACGAGGCGTGGCCCAGAAATCTCTGCTTACAACATACGAACATGAGAGGCGCAAAATCGCCCAAGACCTTATAAATTTCGATGCGGAACATGTTAAGGCCTTTGCTGATGGAGATGAAGCTCTCGCTCGCAACTTTGACGAGAATATCCGATTTATTTCTGGTGTAGGTGCCGAATATGCCAACAATGTCCTAAACCTTTTCTCTCCCGATCAAAAGCTGTGGGGTTCACTAAGACCGGGCGCTTTGGTGAGCCCGCCAACACGGGTGACTCGATATGTGGACGCCAATCCAGTCGATTTCCAACTAGATATTCCCTTGTTAGGCCAATTTCGGATTTACATTTTCGCCCCGGATATGCATGCTTCGAAGGAATTCATATCCTCCCTTTGTGAGGCCCTTTCGTCTCCTGCGTCGATCCTTTCTGGTGCCAGTGCTCGAGCAGAGAAGTCTTATAACGCTCAACCGCCCATTCCCTCGCCAGAGGACGCATTCATCGTTTCTGAACGCTACACGGCCGTCTCTAAGCTCTTCACCTATGCTCTTGTTACTCAGACTCCGAAACCGCAGGTCGAGATCGCAGATCTCCCTCGCTTACTACAGACTAGCCGATGGACATTCTACACAGATGATCTGACATCGCCTAGCTGCACGGAGAGATACCTTGGCCCATTGAGTGCGGCTCAGGTAGGTATTGTGAACGTTCGTCCAGATGGGTATGTTGGCAGCTTGAATGTCTGGGATAGCTCCGTGCTAGGAGCCGGTGAAGAGGCAGCCAGGTGGGTGGAGAATTATTATGGCGGTTTCTTGAAGGTCTGAAGCGACGCCTGTTGGGTATATAGTCATTCCTAGAAGTATAATAGTTTTGATCTTTCCGTGAAAGTGCAGTCTACCATCGTTGAAATATCTAGATAAGCCATTCAACCTACTATACTTGGCTGTCGTCTTGAGGGCCTCGAAAATGTATGTCCCGAAGATATTCTCATAAATACATCACATCAAGAAACAGCAATAAAGAATGGCTTCTCTCCCGGTTTTGGAACGACATTCGCCATTTTAACCAGATCATCACCCACAGCTAATCTGAGCCTTTCTACTGTAGCGGGGGAATCGAGTATCAATGGCTCAAGGATCCCGTTTTGCTTCCTAGCTTGCACTAACGCATCGCGCAATGCAAACAGAACAGTCGAGCCAAGGAAAAGAGGCGGCTCACCTATTCCTTTACTGCTTTGAATAGAGCGGAGGCTCTGCCATGAGACACCTTTTAGGAAACTAACATTGAACTCCTGCGGGATGTCGCTGAAGCCTGGGATCTTGTACGCTCCGGGACCGCGGGTCGCCAGTTGGCCGCTGCCGTCGTTGGCCCAGAGGGATTCTTCAATGGTGAATAAGCCCTGTCCTTGGACAAAGGCGCCTTCAACTTGACCATAGTCTATAGCGGGATTGATGGAACGGCCCACATCCATTTTGATATCTGTGCGGAGGACGGTATGGTCTCCGGTGAGGAGGTCTAGTTCAACTTCTGTACACGCCGCTCCCTGTTCATAACTCGTAAGTATGCATCTATATGCGATGATAATAGGGAATCCAAGCGCTTAAAACTCACCTGCGTGAAATAGTAATACATTGGCTTTACCGTTTCAGGGTCAAAGTTTCCAAATTCATATCCGATACGAGGCATACTCCAGTGGCCGGTAGCTGCCAGATTGACACGGTCCCGATAGGCAGAATTTGCTATGGTCTTGAAATCAGCATCCTTGCCGAATTTCTCCCAGTATGGACTAAGACGCTGATTTAGTTGATCACAAGCGTTCTTGATAGCCATTCCATTCAGGTCGCTTCCGGATGACGCTGCTGTAGGCGAGGCATTGGGAATCTGGTAAGTTGAAGTGTCTGCAGTGTAGACGCTCTCGATTGGCACGTTCAGCTCTTGGGCTGCCACCTGACACATCTTGGTGTATAGTCCTTGACCCATTTCAGTGCCACCATGACTGAGAAGAACAGAACCATCTGTGTATATCTTCACTGAAGCAGCCCCTTGGTTCAGATGAACGGCAGTAGCAAAAGACAATCCGAATTTCGTGGGAACTAGACAAATACCTCTCTTTTTCCACTTGTTCTTCGAGTTGAAATTCGCTATCTGGGATTTTCTGTCATCATATGATGCCTCCTTCCGCAGCTGTTCCAACAGCATGGGAACGTGCCAATCTTCATCGATCTTCTGCAAGAAAGGCGTACGATTGCCTTGTTTATACAGATTCTTCCACCGCAGCTCATCAATATTGATATTCAGTCCCTCAGCGATAGTATGCATGTAAGTCTCGGCAAAGAACATAGCCTGAGGAGCTCCAAAACCACGGAAGGCAGTATTGCTGTGGATATTAGTTTTGCAGACAACCCCACGGATGTGGACGTTTGGAATCTCGTAGCAGTTTTCTAGATGTGTCATGCATCGATCCATGACAGACGCGCTCATATCCAGGGACCAACCTCCATTGTTATAGCAAACGGCTTGGAGCACTTTGAGCGTACCGTCATTCATCACCCCTACCTTCCAAACACACTTGAAAGGATGTCTTTGGCCGCTAGTCATCATATCTTCGTCACGATTCAGCATGGCTCTCATGGGCCGGCGCTCCTTGACTGCCGCAATAGCAAGAAGACCCGCAAGTTGGATGCTCCTGGACTCTTTGCCTCCAAACCCTCCACCCATACGCTTAACCCTAGCATTGATACGGTTACTGGGGATTCCGGTAACTTTGCTTATCAGCTCTTGCGTTTCCATTCTGACATATCGTTAGCATAGTCCATCCTTCTGTAATTATGAGAACTCACGTATGCTGAGTAGAAGACCAGACGTCCATCGAATTGTCTTCCGCATGTGGGATCACCATTGCAGCATTTGTTTCGAGGTAAAAGTGCTCCTGTCCGCCCATTCGCGTGACGCCCTCGAATACTCGGTCACATTCTGTGAATATCTTCTCCATCAGCTCAGGACGTGCGCCTTTACGTAACTCTTTGCCATAGTCATAAAAACTCTTCGCCTCGATAGCTTCGTCTATTGTCAAGATCGGCTTCAGTTCCTCATATTCGACCCTGACCGCGCGTGCAGCAGCTTGAGCCTGCAATGCCGTTTCGGCATAGACTACGCCAATGGGTTGGCCGTGAGAGTATACTTTATCTTCTGCAAACCAAGGCTCGTCTTTGGCAACAGAACCCCACACATTCTTGGATGGGTCGATACTGTTCTTATCGACATACCCGAGAGCCAGACCTGGTTGAAGGGCAGGTGTCCAGTCTACTGATTTGATGATGGCATGTGCTTTCTGAGATAGAACCAACGCACAATGTAACTCGCGATCATGATGCGGCATATCATCCAAGTACTCTGCTTCACCGGTTGTGTGTTTCAAGCCCGAGAGATGGGGAATCTGCTTTCCGACAACACGCTGCTCGTACGGATTGGTGTCGTCTCTGCTCCCAAACGAGACTTGCCGGTGAAGTTCTTCGACTAGCCCAGGATCAACGTCGCCCAGTTTCAGTTCTGCAACCACTTCGTGCCAGAAACGGAAGAACATCGATAAGGCAAGTGTCTTGCGGTAAGTCGCCATTCCTCCTGGGACGCCATACGGTAGCTGGAATGTCTTCTCCAGACTTTCCAGTGCATTGCTCAAAATATGTGGGGAATACCATTTCTTCCCCACTAGAAGGGCTGAGGTCTTGGGAACCATAACAGTCGTAGGAGCCATTCCACCGTAGGCTAGGGCGACATCTTCTACAATACCCTCTTTGTCCAACCTGACACGGAACCCTGCTGTGACAATGGCAATATCATCATCCTTTCTCTTTGCCTGCTTATATGATTTAGTCAACTCCATCACCTCAGCTGGCGGAACCGGTATCCGGATTCGGACTATCACGCTTGTAGGAGGAAGGGCTGTTTTGCGGTAACCTCGAAACATGGACGACATAGGTATGGTAACTTCTTCCTTGCTGGTAAGCGCCACAACGCTGGCATTCGCTACCATGAGCACGGGGTTCATGTCCGAGATAGGGGAAGCAGTTGCTATATTGCCTGCTAGAGACGCAGCATTACGTATCTGGCGTCCAGCAAAGTATCTGAGGACTTTTGCTATAGCGCCAAATACGGATCCTCGCTGTCCAAGCTTGGACGCCAGGTCGTAACATGTAGATTCCACATCACTAAGAGGGGTATTTCCTCCGATAACCACCTCCTTCATAGTAGCCATATCCTTTGGGACATCCGTCCGCTTCAACTCTTCGATATCAGACACGAATACCGAAACATCATATTTAGCGTTCTTGAAGCGAACCTCAATCTGAGTCTCGCTCGCTCCGCTGATAAGTTTCGCGGAGGGATATATAGAAAGCAAGTCGACAAGCTGTGCCAAGCTCACTGGCCGCAGCCAGACTTTGGTTTCATCGCCATAACAGATTGGACGGTTGACATGCTTCCGCAGACCGGGAGGATAAATGAGTTCTGTAGATGGCACGTACGGCTTGAATTCAAATTGCGGGGGCGAGCTCTTTTTCGTAGGACCACTATCTGTCGAAATGCTTGTAGCCGAGCTCGTCTCATCTGTTGGTGACGACCCAGATGATGATCGAGAAGGGCTTGATGCGCAACCCTTGACGGACGGGTTGTCTCGACAACAGCCTCCCGGTCTGCCACAAGAGCCAGAGCCATTCGATTTTGAGGAACCGGGGTATGCACCCTCGATATAAGAAACATTGTCGTCTCCGGGGCTTGAAGTTAAATCTGATTCTCGAGACTGAAAATCATCGTGGGCCACTTCACCATGGAGATCTTCAATAATAAAGGTTTTAGCTGCCTGAAGAATTGGTTTATAACCGGTGCAGCGGCAAAGATTCCCGTCCAAATGTCCTTTCATCTCTATGTCGTCTTCCGAAAGTCTGAATTTCCCTGTCTTCGCATCGTATGCATTTCTGATTACGGCGTACAAGGACATGACAATCCCCGGCGTGCAGAAACCGCACCTGATCCTGTCAGCTCGAGATATTCATGCTTCAAGTAGACGTGGTCTACATACTGAGATCCATGTAACTTCCCTAGTCGTTCCTGCAGAGGATGTGGGTTTTCCACATTGCCTAGACCTTCCACAGTGATAACATGCTTCCCCACAACTGTAGGCTTACGTGTCAGTATATGTCTGTGTTTCAGAATGTATTTCTTTTTTCCATAAAGGGAACAACGCACCTCCGACCAACGGATACAAACAAGCGTTTACAGCCTGGTGCCATATTCTCCCATCATGCATTGAGTCAACAACCTGCAGAACGACAGTACAGGCACCACAGCCTCCTTCACCGCACCCCAATTTCGTACCCTTCAAGCCATGTTGTGAACGGATGAAATCAAGCAGTGTCCAATGGGGATTGGGATTCCGCAACTGGATTTTGCTGCCATTCAGATAGAATTCGAGAGTCGAGGTAGTATACGTTGACGACACCAGCTCCTGAAGCCTATCTGTCTCCTCCGCAGAGGGAAGAAGGATGGGCTCAGGCTCCGTCACAGGTACTGGAAGCACCATCCTTTACCCTTAATCTTCTTCTCCTCTCTCGCGCGATGTGTAGTACAGAAAGGTGGGTATACTCTATCTCAGCTCTTCACCGTTTCAGCACCAACGAAGAGATTGATAATAATGATGATACAGCCCAATATGGAAGATTCTCAATTACATGTATCCGAGAGATTTCTAAGAAAAGTAATCAATCTACGACAGAAGCAACGAGTAAGTACCACATCAGGTGCGGAAGACCACCCCTAATACATTTCCATCTAAACTAATAGCATCCAGTTCGTGTTCTATCTGCATTTGCGAGAGCGTAATCTGACGAGCCTATGGAAAGCGTCCGTGTTCGCAAGCCAATGCGCATTGTGCGGATTGAGATTGGCTATGATCGTGAAACCGTAACGCATCAAATGCATCGCCCGTCGGACCGTCCGCCTAGGGCTGGTATTAGGTGTATTGGCGATTGCCACTTCATTTTTGCCTCGATTTGATAGGGTATAATGGAATGATTGATCCAAATCAGAAGATCTATTATCAGGAAATATGTTAACATGTAGTTAGTTTCCCATTGTGCATGCTGTATTACTGCTTGCGTGTGATGGGGGTCTGGAGATCAGCACGATACGATCAATAGAATGCGCGATAAGCAACTTCCCTGCAAGAAGACACAATCTGAGCGGCTAGAGTCGGCATGCTCATGATTCTTAGTTTAGAGAATGCAACGATTCAGTAACCTCGATACCAGTGCGGAGGTATGGCGATAAAGGAAGCCGGGCGGGAGTTCCATTTGTCGTGGGAGTACTGGAAAATGTGCGTGGTGTTTATATAGAGACCAAAGATGGGGTTAGCGCTAGCACAAGCAGTAAGCCAATGTACGGAGTAATGCAGCAGACAAACTAGCTATAGTTTTCAATGTACAGATCGTTGTCTACGAGTAGTATTTTGCAGATATTGGAGTCTCATCTAGATTGACTTGCGTCCAAGAAACATTTACTCCTCGCGGTATGAAGGTGTTCTTGGACAATAAATGGAGCAGATACTCTATCGCCAATTCTTGACAAGGCATTTGAAAATAATAGATACTGTATAACTCTCTGCGTAGGGATAGTTTGTCCTCTTATGGTATTCATAAAAGTTCAGCGTTGGTATCCCTCCCACCTACGGTTGACCTAGAGGAAAGAGGACACGGTCCAGAGCAGCAATAGTAGTCTGTCTGCCCACTCTCGCTGCACGTTTTCCTAGCTGAAGTCTTCAATGTTACCAAGCTAGTACACTAAGACGTTTAACATGGTTGTTAGATCATCCATAGATGGCGAGACCTAATCTGAGCTTACCCCTCGAAAATGCTCCACCGGGATGGATACTCAAGGCACTCGCGGAGGATGGGATAGCTCCTTTTATGTTGGATGTCCCGCATTTCGATTTCCTTCTTCCACTATTTCTGTCTAAACTCATTTGTGCTGGATACTCTAGGTATCAATCAATTGGATTGGTCCAACCGTTTCTCCATTACTGTTCAACACTTCATCTACCAACCTGGCTCCAATCACGAGAAAGAGAAAAGCAGCAATAGAGACAAACCAAGAAAGTTATCAGAAGAGAAGAAAGAGCAAAGACAACAAGATGGGATCTTTCACTCCCATCCAGGAAACCCTCTTCAAGCCTCTCCGTCTAGGATCCCTCGATCTCGAACATCGAGTCGTCCAAGCACCATGCACTCGTATGCGCGCAACCAAAGAGTCCAACGGCGTGTTTGTTCCCAATGACCTCATGGTGGAATACTACGGCCAGCGCGCTTCCAAAGGTGGTTTCATGTTAACTGAGGCTACTCCCATTAGTAGATATGTGAGTCTTGATTACTACAGCATCTTCTGGCCCCAGAATTGGGCATGGGGAAGTAAATATAAAAGCTGATAAGGTTATCTTATCAGTCTGCAGGATATCCCGGCGTCCCTGGAATATTCACCGCGTCCCAGATCGCGGGCTGGAAGCGTGTCACTGACGCCGTTCATGCCAAAGGGGCTTATATCTTCTGTCAGCTCTGGCATGTAGGACGAGCTTCATGTCCATCATTCCTTGATGGCCGTAAGGCGTTGGCTCCATCTGAAATTCCCATCTCGGGAAAGGCTATGGATGGCAGTGAATATGCGGACAATCCACCTAAGCATATGACCGTTGAGGATATTAAAGAAACGGTAGCTGAGTTTGCTGCCGCTGCGAAGAGAGCCATCGAAGCAGGCTTTGATGGGGTCGAGATTCACGGTATGTCTTGGTGATTGACCTTGGAAGATCCATACTTACCCCTTTTTATTATAGGTGCCAACGGTTATTTATTGGATCAATTCCTCCATGACAACGTCAACAATCGTACAGATGAGTATGGAGGATCAATTGAGAACCGCTGCCGTTTTCCTCTGGAGGTCATCAAGGCCGTCACGGAAGCAGTAGGTGCTGCACGCACCGGTATCCGTCTGTCCCCTTACAACTATTTCCAGGACACTCGCGACTCTGACCCCAACGGGCATTGGATTTACCTGTGCGAGCAGATAGCATCTCTATCGGATGAGAATCGCCCCTGCTACGTCCACATGATTGAGCCGCGTTTTGATGAAGTGCTTGACGAAACTGCAAAGATGGATGCGCTTTCCGCCTACACTGGCAAAGGCGTTGAGGCGGAGGCTACCGCACCCAAGAAGATTGTTGGCAACAGCCTTGATCACTTCCGCGAGGTGCTAAAGAAGGCCGACATTAAGTTCCTCGCCGCCGGTAACTTCGGCCGTGATAATGCGGTGTCCAAGCTAGGAAGCGATGCTGCAGATGCCATTGTATTCGGCCGTCCGTTTATTGCGAATCCAGACCTTCCACTGCGTTTGAAGGACGATCTCCCTCTCAACCGGTACGAGAGGTCAACTTTCTATGGTGCTGATCCTCCGCAGAAGGGATACACTGACTACCCGTTCTATGAGCCCAAGAAGGTCAATGTAACTGCGTGAAAACTGCAATTGAACATGTAGAATTGCGATATATGAGCACCCTAGATACCAACAAAGTATATATACATCAGGAGGGCAATGTGCCAAAATACCAGTTTAAACGATGAAGGGGATACTTTTACAGAGGACGTAGATCACGCAAAAGAGTAAAGCATACCCTCCAGCGCGGTCAATCCAGTTGCATAACAAAAAAGGGTACATTCGTGCCCAATATCCACCGTTGACAGCGAATATGGTATTCGTATAACTTCATGAGGTCATCGCGCACAGGCAGCTCACCGTGATTCAGACAGATGCAATAGAACTTTCATTGCGTCGTGGACCACGGCCCATCGTACTGTCGCAAGCTGCTTCGCCATAATGGCAGTCAGCCCAGTGGTATCAAAACGGCCTGCTAGAGAAGACAGTTCCTCGAGGCTGTTGCATGTGGTCATTCCGATCAACATCGCAGCCATCTCATTTTTTGCATCACTTCCAGATCGCGTACCCGTGTTGGGATCGAAGCCATCTCCTGAAGGAAGCCTCCTCCCACCCGAAGTGGAGGTAGGGAGATGGAAGGCCCAGCAAGTTAACGTAGCTAAGTACAGGCACCAAGAATAATGGAACACTTCTGTGTCGTCCCAGTCATTCATGTTCATGATAGCATCCTGCAAAATATAGGAGGCATGTCTTGCAGCCTTGGAAGCGGACCTGGGGTCCTCGTTTACCCATCGCGTCACCAGCCGCTGGGAACGCTCAAAGTCAGAAGCAGTGACAATACGGCCCAGAATATGCGGTGCTCCAGCATAGATCTGTAGGTCCAGGACCTCGACGTTCAAGGTGATGTGTGCAGCATGATAGAGAACGTGACTGGCAGTTTTGAGACCCGTAAACTTGCGTAGATCCGCTCTCTGGTTGAGCTTCATAGTCATACAGTCCGCATCGAAGTCAGCTTTCCAGAGGTCATAGGATCGTCCAATGCGGGCCTTCCAAGCGCCGACGAGGTCCGGTGTCTCCGATCGCAATGTCGTTTGATCGCGACGCTTGAGATCTGAGGATACTGACATCAGACCGTGAAGCAAGAATATTCTCGCTATGGCATTGAGATGACGAGGACGTGTCATTGCACTGGGAGTGATGTATGCTTTCAGAGCAGACAGAAACAGAGGATGCGGCCCTTCCTTCAGAGAACACTTGAACCATTCTTCCGCCGACGATGCCTCCCAGGAAGCAGAGTCACAAGGCAAAGACGAGCGGATTTCGAAGGCAGACATACATAGAGACTGCGAAAAGAGGACCGCGTGCTGGGTATCCCACATAAAACAGAGCATTGCCAGTCTTTTACGTTGTTCTGCATCCATGGCATTCTTCCATGCCGTCTCAATATCGTCCGGCCGTTGAGTCAACCCGGCCGTCCGGATGATTGGGCAGTCACTTCTTCGAATGAGCTTGATGAGGACGCAGTGGAATAACTGCGCCATATCACGCTGTTTCTGACCAGCTCTCAGTTTGCCAAAGCAATCAATCAAAAGCATAGTCTGTAGCATCCAGAGGTCAGGCTGAGCGGAAAATGCCACATGAGCAAAGAGGTGATTTCGAAGAGTATCATGAATCCGGACTGCCAGCTGATGAGCTTCTCGACTACTATAGGTGGCACCTAGCAAAATTATGGCAGCCAAGAAGATCCCATCGACTCCGTTTAGATCAAACGTAGCTTGATGTATAAGAGGATATGATGTATTGAAGCGTGTAAAGAACAAGTCGCAGTACTCTTGCAAGGCCGATAAGGTGAGAAGCGGCGAGGAGATATCAATGCGCGTGCCTTCAGGCGTTGTTGGGTGTGACTGGGATACCAAGCTGAGGAATTCTTCTCTCGTATCTTCATTGATGCGAGGGAGACTGCTCCTAGGATCTGATGATTCGACTGATCCCATCCAGTCAAGGTCCGAAAGATCAGGTATTTGTCTGTTTCTGCCCTCTGACACAGAAGCTTCAAACGTTGACATCGGCCTGGATGCTTCCGTTTCGACAGGGACTCCAGAATCATGAACATCCCCAACGCCATTATTCGCGGGGTTCTCTTGAAACGTGGCACTGTTGCTTTGAAAGCCCGGGCTCATCATTACATCGAAGAAGGCATCATTATGGTCGGACGATATTGCTGTCTCAAGCAACTGCGCATCTGCTCTAAGGTATGGCTGAGACCACATGTCAGGAACCGGCTCGGCGAAGTTTGCCATGTCACTGGTCAATGGGATACCAGAATGGCTAAATGCATCGTCAAGTGAGGACACATCGAACAACCAATTATAGTTGAGGGTGGCAGCGAAGGGCATGTTGAATGAGGTAGCTGCGCCTTTATTAGCGAATTGAACGCACCTTATAAACGTGCAATACCAACAGTGGAACGACTGCCTGAGCATGATACAACCTACCTGTATCCAGATTGAAAAAGTCATCGTAGATCCCATCCCCTCCACTAGAGTGGGTTTGCCACGAGCCATCTGCGGCATCGAACTGTCCTGGGAGCGGTTCTACATACGGCTCGTAAGGACCACCAGGAACCACTGGAGCTAGAAATGGCTCCGGACTGTCGAGTGGCTCGCAGGAGCCTGCAATGTTGTTTTCTATATGATTACTAGAACTAGAACCATGAATCGACCGAGGGGGGGACACTGGAGCTCCATGTGGAGGCCGATCATTGTTCTGCTTGTGTTGTCCATGTCGACTAGATGCGCAGTGGGAACTGGGCGTAGTCATCGATTCCGCATCCATGCGCCGGCTTTCTGAAGTAATACTGGCTCCGCTTGAGCTTTGGACTGACGACGCCGACGATATATAGTTATTTGTCGACTGTGCGGCCGCTGTGGCTGCAGCTGCAGCAGCTTTTGCCTGTTTCTTTGTTGGTCTAGTCACGATAGTCCCATCTGGCGCTCGGCGAGTGCGTTTGCGCGTCTCCAGAACCCCTAGTCCTGGTCCTCCAGCTTCTTCGTCTCTTTTCGCATGGCGCATCATGTGTCGACCTACTGTCGCAGTAAGTGGGAAGTCCCGCAAAGAAAACCGATTTATAGAACCCACCTAGGAGGTCCGGCCGTGTGAAATGGACACCGCATCGCTCGCAGGAATTGTCATCCTGTTGATGGTTCAGAGCATGCCTGCGTAGATGCTCGGCTCTTGTGAAGCTCTTCCCACAGCCTGGGAAGTCGCACGCGTGCGATTTAATGGACTGCAGCCTTGGGGGAGTGCTCGGGATCGTCTCAGACCCAGTTCGTCTGGATGTAGTAGAGGCCATTGCTCCTTTCCCATTCAGCGTCGGCTCAACTACTTTTTCGGTCTTCAGAGCTATCTCCAGAGTAGTACGTATGAGGGAATCAAATAGGAATTGAGAACAACAAGACAGAAATCAATCAACGTTGATCTCGTAGACTACACTATCATGCTTCGTGATCAAGGCTCCCCGCATGGAAGAGAAGCAGGAAGAGACACAGCATCGCAGCTTGCGGAGAAGAACGAACATGTTGTACCAGACGATTCCCAAAAGAGTGTCTTCGGCGAGTCACCTAGTCTCCGGCCGAATGCCGTTGCATGGAGATTGGCGCCTTGTCTCGTGCCGGTTTTGATAAGGACTGCGGCGTTTTATCGTCGTGGAGAGTCCGACTTATCGAGGGTGGGCAATTGGATACTCGCAGGTGCGTATGCATACGGGACTCGTACACCACGCCTTCTCGTGTTTATTGCCACGCTTTCTCCGGATATTGCCTGTTCTGGGGAAAGTGAACATGCGAACACTAGTTAATTAATAATGAATGCTAGTTGGCCGGTGCCGAAAGAAGCGATAGCAGCGCAAATGCCGTTATCTGACAATCCTCTCTCTGGCAGGTCGATCCGATCTGGGCGCGATGAGGGGAAGATAGCCTGCCGGATAACCACCGACGATGACCAATGGAGATGCCTTGTTTCATAGCATTTAGCAGTAACAGAGTAATCACTTTATTCTTCGCAGCTCTCTGGATTAGCCATTATTACTATATATTTTCGGCTAATTACACGACCGTGCTAGGAAAATCGATAGCCGTGTATATTCATTTATCTCCCAGTCTATAGTCGTACCGGTTCTATGCGGATCCGACCAATATCGCCAAGCAGATAGACTATGATAACAGGCGATGTGAGATTTAATGCGATGTGTAGCTTCTTTATATAAGTCTGAAGTCCAATTCCCTGTAGCTGAATGCTCCAGAGCGACCTCGATCCAGCACATCCGACTCCATGGATGCGGGATCGTGTTTGTCGAAACTCAGTTCGGAAACGAACTCGAATCTAGAGAATGAGAGACCGGTCTCTTCCATTTGATGATTGACCTCCCGCTGTCGGAAGAAGAAAAGAAAAATTCTGCAACTCGACAGTGGCATATCATCGTAGTACAAAAAAGGATACCAAGATACCAAAAAAGGTAATTTGCTGTGCATCATCCGTGAATCGAACACGGGCCTCGTCGATGGCAACGACGAATTCTACCACTAGACCAATGATGCTTGCTTGTTGAAATGGTCTGTGTGGTTGAGGTATATTAGCTCAGCGGGTGGCTCCGAGGTGTGGATCTGGCCGGAGTACCTACGGAATATTCATGGATGATATTCATGAGTAGTCGTGGTACTATTTGAGCGAGACGATGAAATATACATATGAAAATATCTCAAGCCATTAATAATTTGTGGTAACTTTCGCCGAAAATGGTTTTCACAGCTTATTGGTTAGTGACCACCAGAGCAACCGGCAGAGGGGAATATATTTCTGGGACGACAGCAGAAAAGTTTGTCGAATACTATCACGGAAGCAAATAAGGCAGAGCATCTAATACACTGGAACACGAACTAAACTGCCCGACTGCTAAGGACACCAAAATATCCCCCTATTCTGGATGTCTCTGATCTAGATATGGTGGGTACTTGGATCGGAAATAAATATAATAGATAGTTAAGATTATATTAGGGTTCATATGGAAACCGTACAGGTTCAAGTCAATACAACGCCATCGCAATGCGGTCTATGCATGTATCATGATACCGTGAAAACCGAGCATAAGAAAGAACGTCACTTTTAGCCACCCGCTGCGTACGGACTCAACACACGCAGCTTCTCTCCATACTTCCATAGCAAGAACGGCGCGGGTCCGCCAATACCAATAGCAATGAATGCCAGAAGACTGTTTCCCCATCCATAGTGCAACGCCTGATAAAGATATGGCGCAAAAAGAGGAAAGCCAAAGCCTGCTAGAGATCGGAGAACAGTTGCTGCGGCCAAGGCACTCGCAGCGAAGCGGGTATATGAGTCGACAAGGTATGTCTGAATACACTGGAACCCGATGATGACGCCTGCAGAAAACACGGCTGCGCCAATATTTGGCCCAATCCAATGCGTGTGGTACTGGGCAGTCCATCCGTAAATGAAGAGACCGATAGGCATGAGAGTGGCTGCGATAACAATCAGCGGCGTGCGAAACTCCGGTTTCCCGACACCGTTATTTCGAATCTTCAGGTAGCGGTAGATACGGTCGTTCAGCGGAGCACAAGTCTGCGAGGCGAGGAAAAACCCAACACCCAGAGAGATGTAATTTAGGCCTCCAATGCCAATGGATTCGTTGTAGTATTCTGGGCTTGTCCATAGAGAGGGGAAGGTAGCCAGCATCAAGTACATCAAGCCATACATGTAAGCCATGTAGACAGCCAGAGCTTGAACGATGGGCTGTGTGGCCAGCAGACGAAAGGGCCGCACCATTGATACACGGAGAATGCTGAATATTGTCTTGTCCGGACTCTCGAATTCCGTATGCCAGCTCGGATCTGCTGTCTCCTTGCGGATCTTGTTTGCTTTGACTTTGAGAATTTGTGGAGCGTAGGTTTCTTGCAACAGGAAAAAACCCGCCGTTTGAATCACTGCATCTGCAATCGACGTGGCATAGAAGACCCATCTCCAGGTTGTATTCTCAGTAATGAAACCGCCGGCAATAGGCCCCACGGCAGGACCTAGAAGAGGTGCAAGACTGTAGATGGCGACCGCCTTTCCTCTCTCGTCCGATTTGAAGCAGTCACTTAAGACGCCACCGCCAACCTGGGATGCTTCAGTTAGTTATCCCATTCTCCAACCAACTCATCCGGAAAGATAGACATACCGCTAGTGGCACACTGCCACCCAGGCCGGACAAGAAACGGAAAGCAATGAGCTGACCCTTGGACGTGCACACGCCGCAGGCAATATTGAAGGCCAGGTAGAACAGATTGGCTAGCTGCAGAACTTTGACGCGACCAAACATCTCCGACAGCGGCCCCAGGAAGAGAGGACCAACAGCATATGCCAAGATGAACACAGACAACATGAGCTGTGACTCGACTTCATTCTTCACGTTGAATTCGGCGGCAATTGTGCCAAGGGCGGGTGCCACCATAGAGGACGAGACGGGGGAGATAAAGGTGAAGCAGGAAACAACGAAAGTAGCTGCCCATTTTCTCTTCATGGACCAGTTCTTAGGGTTTTCTGGATCATCGGGGCCTTCCCAAGTTACCTAGATCAGAAATCTGTTAACAACCGCGAAGCTTTCGCCAATGGCGCACGGCAATGAGCTGGCTTACCAGTTTGGGATCCCTTTGGGATCTCTGGGACTTGCGTGTGGCTGTCTTTTCCAGATTCTCTCGAGGACCACGTTCAAGGTCAGTGTCGCGCTCGGTCATGATACCTGCATCGTTTTCGAGAGTCGGACCATCGTGGGATTCCTCGTCGCTGCTGAGAGAGTCCGAGCTTGAACTGTCTTCGTCTTCTCTACCTTCCGGAATAGGACTCTTTTCGTCTTCGTCGAAGCTCTCTGCATGGAATTCATCTTCGTGGTATACAGTCTGGTCATCGAGGTGCTGGCCGGAGTAGACTCGAGAGACGACACTATCTCCACGTCTGCGCCTTGACCGAGACGATCGTGTCGAGCGAGCCGTCGCAGTTCTAGAGAGGTCATTCATAGTTGTGCCGAAGATAGCGACGGAGCATCTACGCCTCTTTTCCAGTCTACGACGCGGGGGACGACATTGTATTTGTATCCTGTTGCCGCCATTTCATCCATACATAATTCTTGGACCGGGACAGGCCCAAACCGAGCAGCTAAGGGCCCAAGAGCATAGCAAACTTGGTCTAACTCCCTCTAAGTCCGACGGAAGCTTGCCATTTTCTGCATGAAAGCGTCTCATCGCGGTGGAGATACACGGTATTCGGCAACCCAAACCACCGATGGGAGTCGATCTGAGCCGTCAGTCGCTTTAGATGCAACTCCATTGGAAGACGTCTCGTTCTTTTTTCAAGGGTGGAGTCTTGTCACCGCCACCTTCACGATACTTGAGATTGAAGCTAACCGGTCGAGATGCCGGAACCGGCTTTAGGCGACACAGATGGGCTGCATGGCGTAGAAGAGGTGTCTCGATTAGCCTATTCTAGCGGCAGAATTAGCGGTGCTAGTGCTATAGAAGACCGTACAGAAGGGCAGTTGTGCCATTCCAGACATTCTCATCTCCGGAGGCTATTCCAGACGCTCGGCAATCGGCATGTCTGATCACGTGCAATGTTTCTGCAGAATGCAACCCTAACCCTGCACCTTCTCAATTCGGAAGGCTGGGGGGAACGGGAGCCTTCGTCCCTCGAGAGATTCCTAGGCACATCATTAGGATTTCTAGAGATTAACAGAGAACAACTATTCGTACATACCTGAGGAACCGTGTTGAATACCCAGTCTGCAGGGCTCTTAATTAAAGTTGACCACATGGCGGGGATATTGACTCGCGGATCATCTTTCTGATCGACTCCTGCCTCAAGAACAAGTACCTGTTATGTGGCCAGCGTTAACCAAGATCAAGGAACATATTGATGGACGGGACATTTATTATAGGGCTAGCACTCATATGCAGATTCACACCTCACTTATAACCTTTTATAATCCACCAGAGTCATCCATTGACTAATCCTCCGCGGACATAATTGTCCAAACGGCCGTCTCCAGCGATAACGGCGGGGCGATAAGACAGCCCGATAAACAAAGTATTGCACTCGAGATAAGCCTGATAGCAACATGCGGGGAAGGACTATACATTTGAACAGCTTCGTCTCGATCTATATCAGGATTTCTTTCAAAATGGAGATTTTGCTTGAAATATCTACTGCACTATGGATGCAACATATGACCTGCTAGTCATCAATGGCATCGTCGCTACGGCCGCTGATGTCGGGAGCTATGATATCGCCATAAAGGATAGCAAGATCGCCTTGTTGGCTCCGACAGGGTCTCTGGCTGGTCTAGCCGCCCAAAGGACAATTGATGCGCAGGGTGGTTATGTGATGGTAAACATTGGTCCGTTTCCCAATAATACAACAGTACAATTCTGACATGGAGCATAGCCCGGTGGTGTTGACGCCCATGTCCACCTCGAGGAACCGGCGCTCTTTGGTGGAAAGGGCACATCGGCGGATACATTCGAGTCAGGTGAGAGGATTCCTTTCCTTTACAAGACTCATGGAATCTATGATTGACCGTTGAGTAGGCTCTAGATCAGCCATCGCAGGTGGCACAACCACCATCGTTGCATTTGCGCCTCAGGAAAAGCATGAACCGTCTTTACTAAATGCTCTCAAGCAGACACAGCAACGGGCATCCAAAGCATGCTACTCAGACTACAGTTTCCACCTCTTGATCTCGACTCACGGCCAGCAGGGCATATCGGAGTTTCCCGCATTGCGCGAGGAAGGCATCTCATCCCTGAAGATCTACATGACCTATGAAGCGCTGCAGCTGCGGGACAGTGAGATCCTCGATATCCTGCTGGCTGCACGCACTCACGGTATCACCACTATGATCCATGCAGAGAACGGGGATGTTCTCAACTGGATGACGAACCAGCTAGAAGCGAATCAGCTCTTCGCTCCCAAGTACCATGCTACGTCCCATCCCCAACTGATCGAGTTCGAAGCTACCAATCGAGCTATCGTCCTCAGTGAAGTTATCGACGCTCCCATTCTAATCGTGCATGTCTCTGCACCTCCTGCTGCAAAAACTATCCGAGAAGCCCAGACGCGAGGACTACCTGTATACGCAGAAACTTGTCCCCAGTACATGTTTCTAACCCGTGAAGACCTCGACCATCCCGGTTTCGAGGGCGCCAAATGCGTCTGCTCGCCTCCTCCCAGACAAAAAACTGATCACGACGCTATCTGGAACGGTCTGCGAAACAACACCTTCACCATCCTCTCCTCTGACCACTGTGCTTTCCGGTACAACGATGAAGAGACAGGGAAACGCTCCGCCATCTCAACAGAATATCCCATTGGCCGATTCAAATACATCCCCAATGGCATTCCTGGCGTCGAGACCCGCCTCCCGCTAGTCTGGAACGCAGGAAAGTTATCGCCTCAGAAATTCGTCGAAGTCACCTCGACCAACCCAGCCCGGCTATACGGCCTCTATCCTCAGAAGGGGGCTTTATTACCAGGAGTCTCAGACGCCGACCTGATCATCTGGTACCCGTCCATGTCCCCATTCCAGCTAAAGAACGAAATGCTCCATCACAATGTGGACTATACCCCTTATGAGGGATATACCATGACACAGTGGCCGCGGTACACTATTCTTCGAGGCCAAGTCGTTTATGACCGGGATAATGGCGGAGTAGTCGGAGAGAAGACGTACGGGAAGTTTGTGAAGCGAGGATCGAGTTCCCTTCCAGGTCCGAGATCTCAGGATGCTTGGAACGTGGAGGCCTTTTAGGAAGAAAGCAGAGGTATATAATCTACCAGAGGCCGCTATATAATAGAAGTGGTATATATCCGATTGGAAGAAATATTAACCATATGAATGATCAATATAATACGCTAAAGTCGACTGGGCTGATTTGAGTGGAATTATTAATAGTAATGACAATAGCTATGTACATACGATTAATCTATGCCCATAAGTGCGTCCCTCAATAAACCGAGACACTGGAAGGTCATACTTCATAAGAGGCAGACCTGCCCAGAGAAAAAAGTGCCGAATAGGGAGGATTTAGTCCATCTCATGAAAAGTAAAGCAAAACATCCTTTCTATAAACGCCATACGTGAGGATCTATTCCCTGCTCTTTCAGAGATCTAGAGATGGGAGTTTATGGAATATACAAAGAATAAGTGGACAGGGTGAAATGATGCCGTTTCGGGTATCATATATCCCCAAGTGGATGGTGATGAATGTTAGGAGTTTGAGCTGATCGCGCTTTTAGCGATCCGCGGTCTCGAGCGCAGGAGAATCTGTATCTTTGCGAGATATTCCCTGCTTCACGAACAGAGGGCCGCCTGGGTGTGATTCAGATGATGGCCGGGATGCGCTCCTCGCAGCCGCTGCTGCAGCCGCGCCCTCCTTCAGTCGCTTCATCCGTTCAACTCTTCCCTCGCCTGGGAATCCGCCCAGCATGGGCTCGATCGTATCAGTCCGCCAATTGGCACGGTTACCCATTGCGGTGTTCCCGATGAGAGGTGGGATGGCAGCAGTGCCTCCAACTCCGGCTTCACCCCACATCCGAACTCGCTGGACCTTACGCAGTTTCGCAAGACCATAGAGACAGACAACGGCACTAGAGATGAAACAGGCAACCGAAACTGCTCCGAAACCCAAATCGGACTCCTCGATAAAGTTCTTCAGGTTCATTCCGTACAGAGCGGAGACCAGAGTCCCGCTAGCAAGACCAAGGGTGCCAATGCTGAACTTCAAGTCCAACAACATCAGGGAGTTTCGGTTTGCATCCAGAATTGCTTTGACCCTGCGTATAATGAGAAACCTGTCCGCAAGAAATATGGTGTCAGATTACTTACACTTCCTCCGTGTTACGGATACCGGTGACCAAGTTCCCACTGGCTTGGACGATCTCATCACAGACCTTGTGGTATGACTCCAATAGCATTTCCACCTCTTGGTGATCATTCTCATCGCGCTCTTTACCATTGGCTCTCTCTGTCAGATACATAGCGGCTAGATCGTCGTCGGCCTCCAACAAATCGTCGATGGCATCCCGCACAAGTCTTGCCTTTTGTTCGAATGTGCCCAGTTTCTTCGAGTAGATCAGGAGATGTCTCAGCTTGTCCCGGTCAATATCTTCCTCCAAAGCCCGCAACACACGCACTACTGGCTCTCTGACACCTTCGAATTCTCCTTCAAGGCCACTCGTCACAGAAATCAGGACGGCCTCGAGAGCACGGAATTCGTAGGGCAGTGCGCCAGCTGTCTGAGCTTGCTTCTGTCTCAACTTCCCCTCAAGATCGTACATGAAGACAGACTGGGTGTAAGAGTCGGTTGAACCATACGCATCGAAGACCAGAACCCGATCGGCCTTTATGAGAACCCGGAGATGCAGCAGACTGATAAGGATTGTACCAGGACGGACGAGAATATGAGGCAGCACGGATGAGTCAATCTTGCGAAGGTCACGAGGAAGAAGGCCGTACTATTGTTTGTCAATTTAGCATCAAGATTACACATTTCATCTTGCCGAAACTAGGTTCAAAAACGCACCTTCGCGATGAGTTCGCTTTTCTTAAACTCGCCGTTCACCAGCGTCACATTCCCGCTCCCATCAAACTCAGTGCATCGCAGACGCATCTCATTTGAAGCCTTTGCAGCAAGCGTGCGCCCGAGATTGAACAGGTTCCCTTCCGCTCCATCGTCCAGCGCGGTTGTGACCTGGGGCATACCGGTGCGGTTCAGTTTCTGACCGTCTGTTGTTTTTGCGCGTTTCAAATCCAGCAGCCTGCGAAGGAGCGGACGGCTCTTTGTAGATACATTGCGCGAGAACTGCGAAGAGGATAGAGGATATAGAGCTGTAGGCCTCCGAACAGAGGGTGAAGGTTGAGATTGGGACGCGTTCGCACTTTTCGACAACGGACTAAGCATAGGAAGCAGAGCCGCCTCCAGGGATGCTTGACATGGCACAGAATCGATATCCGTCCATCTGGAAGTTCTCCCTAGAGAGACATTCCCGAAGTCTTTGTGTTGGGACCATGATTCCCCCGATGCGCGAGTACATGCTTTGGGGTTAGCTGTGAAAAAACAGAGAGCGTCTGATTGAGAACGGAGGAACCGAAGCAGAGACGCAGACGGCGCAGCCGGCTTAAGAGGAGATGGTGATAGCATCCCTTCTTGCTTTCAGTCCCTGAAGAAAAGTAGTAGAGAAGTCATGTCCTTTCTTTGTCGCAGATAGACGAAGCGCTGTAACTTTCTTTCGCCATGTCCAAGCTCGCGGAGAATGACGTCGGATCATTATTGTTCCGGATATATACTTTGCCCGGTATATCAGATCGGTCACATTGTCTACTTTTTTCCAAGTGAACATGTTTGCAGACTTTTAATAGGTTTAAGGTTGGCTTGTGATGATATAATAGTGATCCTTGCAAAATTTTCTCTCACCGAAAAGGAGGATAGAATATACTACTGCCGGGAAAAGTTATAGACACAAACTTTGTTTTGTCTTGATTTTCTTATTGAATCTATGGAAAGTCCAGATCTCTTTGATAGGGTATACATACGGCAGGAACAAGGTGATCTCCTCTCGTTTTAGACCATCATGTGTAACCTGCTCCCAATGCACACCAACACGGCCATTTGTAGTATAGGTCCGATGACATGCTAGCAGAGGAATGATAATATGCCGATCCCAAAGCCTTTTTGAGAGTATTCCGCAAGAAAACACCTGATATATCAGCTGTATTAGGACATAGAGCCAGATACAATGGGCTACTAATGGCCCACTGCCACGGTGAGTCCGGATATCATCCCTCTGAAAGGTGTTTTCGCCATCTTTTCCCCAGGGCGAAGTCAGCTTGACCGGTTCAAATCGTTCACCAGTCGTCATCATCGTCTTTCTCATCATCTGTACCAATATCAGCTACTTATTCGAATCGGCTTAAGGACTAAAGAAAACAACATACCGCTACCACTAACTTTCTGCTTTCTCTTTGCAAGCGCATCTTGCAAAGCGCCTGCCAGTCCTCCTGCTGGTGCGCCACCGCCGGATGGCGCTGCGGGACTCTCGCTGGCACCGCCAGGCACCAT
The DNA here is from genome assembly GCA_029606185.1 of Paecilomyces formosus. Lineage (NCBI taxonomy): Eukaryota > Fungi > Ascomycota > Eurotiomycetes > Eurotiales > Thermoascaceae > Paecilomyces > Paecilomyces formosus. The sequence continues at coordinate 812,724 of JAPVCB010000011.1, read as the reverse complement.
GGCCGCACTTCGGTCCTTCCTCTCGGAATCTCTGACTTTCCGTAGACCTCCACCTCCCGCACCACCGGTACCTCTGATAGCAGCCAGTAGCTCATCTCTACCGCCCGCAGGTTTAGGCAATGGCGGTGCACCACTTGGGGCAGCACCAGAAGGTGGTGGCGGTGGAGGAGGGGGAGGACCAGAGCTGGCTGGAGGGGGAGGAGGTGGTGGAGGTGCAGCAGGTCCAGCTGCTGGAGGAGGAGGGGGGGGAGGTGGTGGAGGAGGAGGACCGGAACTGGCTGGAGCTGGAGGGGGTGGAGGTGGTGGAGGCGGAGCACTTGACACTGCTGGAGGAGGAGGAACAGGCCGAGAAGAGGGAGGCGGAGGAGGAGGTGGAGAGACTGGACTCCTGGCCGGCGGAGGAGGGGGAACAGCAGACGGCGCGCCTCCATGAGGAACCTTGGGGGGGAGTTGAGGTGGTACTGCTGGACTTGTTGCGCGCGGCGGAGGCGGAGGAGGAGCTGCAGGCGCCGGGCTGCGACTCGGGGGAGCCGGCGGAGCAGAGACCTTCCTTTCCCCTTGGAAAGGAGGTGGAACGCCAAATCTGGGCGGGCCGCCGTCATCGGGTGCTTTGGGTGGCCTTGGAGGAGGTGGAGGACCTGGGTTTGATCCTGACGCAGCTCGTTGGCGCGTAGGAGGAGCTAGTGGCATATTCGCAAATTTGCCTGCGTCTGCAAGCGGAGGAGGTGCCCGGAACTTCGGCCGCTGGGGAGACGGTTCTGGAGGCGTAGCAGCAGGCTCTTCCTGCACTTCTGTTCGTGCTTTCCGGGAGGGTGGGGGAGGCGGAGGAGCACCACGACGGCTGCCACTGCTTCCAGTATGTTGAGGGCTGATGGTGTTCACCCTAGGAGTTGGAGGCGCAGATGGCGGCGGTGGTGGAGGAGCTCTACCTTTCCGCTGGTCCTCAGCGGCGCTCGCGGCCTCTGCACCTTGCTTTTGTTCAATATAAGCCTTGATAAAGTCCGAGTTCTCCGCGATCTGATCTTCCGTGATGCCCATTGCCAACAGTTCGTCAAGGAGACCTTTCCATGATGGATCGACAGTATCCAGAGGAGAGGCTTTGCGCGGTGGACTAGGAGGAGGCGCAGGGGCAGCAACTGGCGGAGCGGTTGGTGTTGTCGGTGATTTATGGCCATGATGGCCATGGATAAGACTCCCGAATAATGACCGACTAGGACCTTTACCATTAGAAACTGGAGCAGGTCCCTGCCCCCGGGTTGAGGCGAATGGTGTCTGTTTCGTTTCCTTGCTTGCATGTTTCTCCCGTTCATGCATCTTCTTCATGAACGTCTTGGCCTCCTTTTCATCTGCAAACGATAAGCCGGCCGGGCATTCTTCGAGTTCGAAGGAGTGGAAGAACGTGCGATCCTGGTTATAAGAGAAGCCATCGTAGATCTCCTGGTCCCAAATGACACCCCTTCCAGCAGGCTGCAGTAAGAAGGTCAGTTATTTTGTCTTTTGTCACCCGTACGTGTCTAGATGACCACATACCGAAACGTCCACCAACTTGATCCAGAACGTGTGTCCGACCAAGTCATTTGCCAGAACCGCAGCTCCCTGGAGACCTGTATATGTCCATCGATGATTATCCGGGTAAGCAACGTAGAGCCGTGCCACGGCCACTGCCAGAATCTTGTTGGCCGGCTTCGGAACCGTTCTCTTCACAGTTTCCTTATCCGCATCGCTGAGGATTGACGGCATGATGTGCCCCTACGAGACCACGAAAAGTTGCAGAAGGGCGAGCGAGCGACTGAGTTATAGATACCGGGACGAGTTAACGATTGTGGGAACGCATTGCAGGTGAGAATGCGAACACGATCCCAGGGGACAGGCAACGGCCGCGAGATTGACAGGCCACGAGCGGCAATGGTCCTGGATGCGGGGAGCTTTCGAGACGCTCAGGAACGTGGCTAACGGGAGTGCGTTTTCTTCTGGAGACCAACGGTAATCTGCAGGGGGATGGCTGTGTATTGCGTGGAGTATACCCCAGAGCTGGACGTCGTAATAGTTAGGAGAAAGCAGCGCTCGTCAACTTCCCTCTATGATGGTTTGCGGCGAGCGGGCGGTGGGGATGTCAGCCACAGCCACGAGCCGACCCTTGGGCAGCCAGTTCCAGGCGAGCAATTAACACCTCTTCAGGTGTCACTATCGTGAATACAGGAGAAGCTACACTGAGACTCTGATCTTGCAAAATTCCGAATCGTGAAATCTCCCAATATTCATAGCTGAGTTCTTCGACGCTAGTAATATCCGCGCTCTCCCGTTTTCCCTTGACTAAGTAAAGTCCTGCTTTTAAGGAGACACCAGGTGGAGTAGTTCGTCAAGTAACTTAGTCTGTTGATGACTCGAATATAAATAGTACAGCCCTACCCACAATCCCCAGAAGGCATTCTATCTTCAGTACATAAACTATAACATGATATAAAGCGCGGGGTGAGTTTGTGGACCGAAACTCTGCCCCTCATCCCATCCATTTCTTGCTCGTGACTTCGGGAGACGTGAGCGACGTCATTATCGAGTGGCCAGATGCCCCCAAGCATGTCTGGCGATTGCGAGATATAAAGCCTTGGTCTCAGGCCTTGGACGTATCTATCTAAATAAAATAGTTATCAAAATTTCCCAGGAGCGTATCCCTTCACTAGTCTTTCGCACATCGCATCTTTCAATATGCCTGTCATTCCCTCAAACCCTAACGACCTAGTTCCAAACAACCAGGGAGGAAACTCGCAACAGACTGGCTCTGGCGAATCTTCCAAGGAGCACGCGAAGGCTACTGCTAAGGACCACTTGTCCAAGGGCCCTCAGATACCAGACCGTGAGTCATCCCGCTCATCTTGTGCCATCTAATCCTGCTGCTTACTTCCTCGCCAGAGATGCCACCAAAGGCTTCAAGAGAGGAGATCGAAGTGCGCATGAAGGAGCTGAATAAATAAGAAAGAAAAATTAACAGATTTAATACAAGATTGATGATGGACGGTACATAATTTAGCTCTAAAGAGCAGCTCTAGTTGAGGGTTTATGATGTATTGTTTATACTTTGCGCGCATGTCTACGAAGTAAATGCCGCACAGGTGTATGACAGAATACGGAGAAAACTAGATATCTGTGTTGCTATTGTATGTACCATTTAGGCTAGTGCACTTTTAAGCAAATATGCACTGTATTATCTCGCTAGAAGTCGATATATACTTTCAAACTCTACACGCATCGGCTACCGACATTGAGCCTTACAGAGCGTCCACCTCCAAATATTACCAGTTACTTATCTTAACACGAACTGAACCTGTACAGCCACCATGTATCTGCAGATAAAATAGATCCCCATCTGAATGCCGTTAAAATATCTGTTCTCACATTAGAAGAGCACTTGGGCGAGTAGACCATCGTCATAGTTCTGGACCCGTATGTAAATCACGTGACTTCCAAATGCTCTCGAATGGCCGCACGTCTGAGCTTGTTTCCAACGGATAAGACGCTCCCATGTCACAAAATCAACCGGTCAAGCTCTCTTTACCTCTGGTGAGTTGAAAGCAACGAAGTGTATAGTAAGAAGTCTGGTGCTAATGCGTTGGGACGCCAGAAATACCAGCAGGACCTCTTCACGGAGCTCCGCGCGGAGGATGAGCTGGTTATCCTGGCCCGCGGCCTTGGGCTGCTGCGGCTAGTGACCAACCTGTTGCACTCTTATGATGCAGCTGGAAATAACTTGGTCCTGGTTGTGGGAGCTGATGATAGAGAGAATGAATGGATAGGTGAAGGTAGACTAATATATGGCCTTGGTAACACCGCGGGAACTGACATATTGTGCAGCGTTGGCGGAACACTATGCGATCAGCAAAACACCCCTCGCTAGGGGTCTGAAAGTCATTAACACTGATAGGGCAACTGTCCCAATGAGGTATGATCAGAACTTGAAACTATTTAAATGGGCCGATGCTGACATGGACCAAGGGAGAAGCTGTACTCTGAGGGAGGGATTTTAAGTGTGACTTCCAGAATTCTGGTTGTGGACTTGCTTTCCAGTATGTAAGCGAAGACTCCGTATCTTTGAATTACATGTTTACAGGCTGTCAGAACTCCTTGATCCTGAGAAGGTTACGGGGATGATTGTACTTCATGCGGAGAAGTAAGTATCTGCTGTACCATTTCCTCAGCATTACTCTTAACTTTGCTATAGGATCCAAGCAACGGCCCTAGAGGCCTTCATTATTCGAATTTACCGGCAGTTTAACAAAGTTGGGTTTCTCAAAGCATTCTCAGACTCTCCAGAACCTTTCACCACGGGATTCGCGCCCTTGTCGAATATGTTGCGTAACATGTTCTTACGCAAGCCTTCCCTGTGGCCGCGGTTTCATGTCACGGTGGCAGAGTCCCTTGAAGGACGTAAAAAGGCTGAAGTGATTGAATTGGAGGTCCCGATGACTGATAAGATGAGGGAGATCCAAAATGCTATCCTCGAATGCGTTGAGATCAGTATCAGTGAACTCAAGAAGGCCAATTCGGGCCTGGACGTGGAAGATTGGACATTAGATAGTGCATTACACAAGAACTTTGATGTTTCCATCAGACGGCAACTTGATCCAATATGGCACCGTGTCAGCTTTCGGACAAGGCAGATTGCCAGTGATCTTACCGTGTTGAGGGCAATTTTACAGTATGATACAGAACCCGTCGCCTTACCTATACATTTGGTATGCTAACGACTAGATAGTTCGTTGTTGACTTACGATTCCATATCTTTTATGAAGTACCTAGATACCATCGTGGCAGCACACTCTCCACCTCCGGGATCGACAAAGCATAACTACTCACCATGGCTCTTCCTCGACGCAGCCCACGTCCTCTTCCAGACTGCCAAGTCGCGAGCATACACGGGGAAGCTTAGTAGTAGCGAGTTTGCATCTTCATCTATGTCGTTTTCCGATGCTCTTCAGCCTGTTCTCGAGGAGCAACCGAAATGGTCCGTTCTGGCGGATGTGCTGGAGGAGATTGAGCGAGATGCCTATCTAAACCCAGCCGCAAGGGATGATTCTAATGGGACTGTACTTATAATGTGCAGCGACCAGAGAACATGTTCGCAACTGCGAGAATACCTCTCCACGATGCATGTTAAAGTAGACACGGGAGCTGAAGCTGAAACGGAGGACATCGACGAGGCCAGGCCGTCTGGTGAAATGTTGCTGCGAAGAAAACTGCGTGAATACCTGAACTGGAAACGCAATTTTTCTCGCGTCAATGCTAATCTATATGGCTCAAAATCTAACTCCAACGACTCATCAGCTGCGCGATCTGCCAATAGCGCGCCACTGAATCCACGAGCTCCGCCAAATAAGAGGAGACGTGTCCGGGGCGGAGGAACTGTGTCAAGTACAACGGCACGTCCTCCCAACAGCACTGTGCAAGCAAATACCGAAGAACCTACCCAAGTATCAGGCTTATTGGAGCAGTTACAACCCACTGGAACAGAAGAAGCCGTGAAAGAGGAGATCATTCTTGACGATTTGGAAGACGCTGAAGATTTCTATGAACTATACGACATGAACGACTTGATAATGGTCCATCCCTACGACGGCGACATGGACGAGCATATACTGGAGGAAGCCCGGCCGCGATATATTATCATGTATGAACCAGATGCCTCATTTATCCGCAGAGTCGAAGTATATCGCAGTTCCCACACGGACAGAAATGTCAGGGTATACTTTATGTACTACGGCGGATCTGTTGAGGAACAACGGTATCTCAGCGCCGTAAGAAGGGAGAAAGATGCTTTCACGAAGCTCATCAAAGAGAAAGGGGTATGGATACTTATCCTCTAGCGTGTACATCATGGCCTAACAAAATATGCAGAGCATGGCTGTCACGATCACACACGATAGAAGCCTTGAAGACCCTCAGGAACAATTTCTTCGAACAGTCAACACCCGCATAGCTGGCGGGGGCAGATTGGCCGCAACAGCAGCTCCTCCCACCGTGGTCGTCGACGTCCGCGAGTTTCGCAGTGCTCTCCCCTCTCTGCTGCACGGTAGGAGCATGGTCGTAGTCCCCTGCCAGCTGACAGTCGGCGACTATGTCCTCACGCCAGACATCTGTGTTGAGCGTAAATCCGTCCGCGACCTGATCAGTTCCTTAAAGAACGGCCGTCTCTACAACCAAGCCGAGACAATGCTCCAACATTACAAGAACCCTCTCCTCCTCATTGAATTCGACCAGAACAAATCCTTCACCTTCGACGCCTTCGCTTCCGCATCCGCCCCCGGCACGAGCTTCTTCTCCGACTACGTCTTCTCCTCTTCAGGAGCCCCTTCTGTGTCTGTCAGCAGCTCCCTCGTCAATCCAACCAACCCCCGATCCGCGCAACACATGCTTGTCCTCCTCACCCTCGCATTCCCCCGTCTAAAAGTAATCTGGTCTTCATCCCCTTATCAAACCGCCGAGATCTTCGCCGAGCTCAAGAAAAACAGCGCTGAACCAGACCCGATCCGCGCCGTGCAGATCGGCCTGGACATGGATATAGTCGCCTCCTCGACCCCCGGCGACGTGATGGCCGCCTCAGGCATCGAGCACAGGACCTTCAATGCTCTCCCGCAAGATATGCTGCGAGCTGTTCCGGGCGTGACGCCCAAGGTCCTCGAGCGTCTGATTTTAGAGACGGAGAATATCCACCAGATTGCGAATATGGATGTGGAGGATTTGGATCCGTTCATTGGGAAGGAGGCGGCGAGGAAAATTGTTGGGTTCTTTAGAAGGAGTGTTTTTGAGGATGAGACTTGAGCGTTGAATAGGATTGTATGCATACATGCAGGATGCCTCAGGGAGCGTGTTCAACGGGTAATACGAGAGGGACATGGCACGTATCTGCCATGTTATGAACATAACTACTAACTACGTTATTTGGATCTTAAGCTACTTTTCAAAAGCACAAGATTGCACAGGATGCTGTTGTGGTGAACTTCATCGAATTCTCTGCTAAACGGTACTATCAACGGCAAATGCCCCTCTATCATGACCATGCAATAAGAAACAGGACTGTGAAAGGAGACAAAGTGTCCGCAAACCGTCATCGTGAGCCGTAGATCACGTTCCAAATTGACCATTAGACTTAAATCATCCGAGGCAAAATTCGTGAAGACGTAGCTCGATCGAGTTCCTCTGCATCACATACATGTAATACCCCATGAATAGCTTCCGATGGCTTCTTTTGCCTTGACCCTGGGAAATGGGAGCTGCAATGGGTCGTGTCGGGGGCCGACGGCGAACCATGCAGCATGTGTATCGTATCATCCGTTCGCGAAGGGGAGAAGGCGCAAGTAACAACCGCCTGCGCCTCTCGTGGCAACCTTTAGGAAGACCATGGGGATAGTGATGAGAAGAGCGACCAAGACTTGAGGCCTGCAGGACCGGGGGAATATGCATATATTGGAACCCCCACAGAGGCCCGCTGGCCGGAGTAGTGAAGGTGGTTTAGATCTCGTCGACATCGATCTCCTTCTCTTCCTCGCTTTCGCGGTCCTCGTCGAACTCGACGTTGTCCTCGAAACCTTCGTGGCCGTAGGTGTCGGTCTCGTTGATCTTGGCGGTTTCTGGCAGCTCGCCGTAGGCCTTCAAGCTACGGGCCTCATCGGCGTTGTACTTGAGGATGACATCTCCCTTCTCGTCCTGGTAGTCTCGCAGCGAGAGCAGGATGATGTCTCCCTGGTTGATCCAGACCTTCTTCCTCAGCTTGCCTCGAATGTGCGCCAGTCGCTTCTCGCCATCAAAGCACAGGGCCTCCAGACGACCGTTACCCAGCATCTTCACGACCTGCGCATATTCCTGACCTTCTTCCTTGAAGGTGAGTTCACGCTTCTCGTTGTCGTTTTCATTCTTGCCACGACGTCTGTTCTTACCACCCTGTATGACTAGTTAGCGTTTATTCAGAAATGCATTCATGTATGATCCACAAAAAAGCCATCCCGAGTCTCGTCTGGTCAATTTATTTCTCTTGACGTTTGCCACATTCCCTTAGAGCGATCCTCCTCAGGGATGTCGAAGAGATCGATGAGACTCGGTCGTCGTCACAGTCATTGCAAAGTGGGGGAGCAAAGCGCTGAAATCTTACCTTTCCCTTGTTCTTGGGCATGGTGGCGGTTCTATCTCACGTATAACCCTTTTTTCGTCCGCAGATAGAGTCTGATTCTGGTCACACCGTAAGGTTGGGTGACGGGACAACGATGGCCGGTGGGGTGGGATGGGTTGGCGGAGTGAACGGACGAGGGGGAATTTCAGGGCTTTAATATAGTGGGGAGAGCGCAGAGCGGCGCGCGAGGAACGACCGAGTGGCGGCTTTTCTGCCTGCGTGTGCCTGAGGCTTGTAACAACATCCACCGCCTGGATATCCACCAATGAAATGTTTTATTTGCATGGCAGCGCTCACCGCCGTAGTTCTGCCAGGGAAACCATCGGAGCTTTTCGCAGTCGGTTCCTGAGATGACGGTTATTGTCCGCTGCCTCCTCGTTCAGTTTTCTTGTCCTCCTTAAAGACGATAGTGCTAAAGCTTGTGGATGTGCGGAGGCTGTTACTTAGAGCATATTTCATCGTTGAATCTCACGGTCCACGCCCTTCTGCAGTGCGTGCACGGAGTCACCTCGCCTTTCCCTCGCTCGACGATGTTATGAGACCATTGGCAACCTTTGAGGAGGACCATCTAAGGGGGGCGCGGACTTCAGGCCTGATCACAAAGTCCGGAGAGGTTCCCCATATCTCTGTAGACGAGGAGCCATGAAGCTGGTTCAGACTACGAAACAATTCCATTTGCGATGGAGCCAGAAGACCGTCGTGCCTCCAGTCGCAGCACGATACCTGGGGGCGCAGTCGCATCCGATCCGGCCTAAGATCGCGCATATGTATGCCAACCGGGACCCCGATACACTATGGTGGAGAGTGCAGACCAACAGCCTGGACCACAAGCGGGTGGTCCGATCATGGTGTGCGAGAAGAGTCCGGAATGCGTTTCGTAAGGCTCTGCGCGATCGAGGCTACGATGGCGAAGGCCGGAGGATTTCCCAGAGCACAGATGCAGTGGAGCCTTCGTCACAACCTGAGCCAGGCCTGAAGGGTAGCGTGGAGATTGTGGTTCGTCCGGAATCGATCAAGGAGAAATTCACAGAGGTCTTGAAGGAGTCGAGTTCGCTGGTGGACACTGTCGTGCAATTGTATAACCAGCGCAACTCCAAACCTCAGAGGAAACCGGGAGGTGGCAAGCACCAGGCAGGAAGATCTAATATATCGACGAAGAAAGATTAAGCGCAATAGTTCTTCCCGCAGCCACAGATACAACGAAGGAGATAATGTACATTAGAGCAGGATACGGAGATATGGTATAAAAACTACCTACTGTATATTAAATAATTATCAACACACCAGTGATAGCCAGGGTCATAATACACTTAATGGTTGGCTTGAGACGTTATCCAGAGTAGAGTAGAATAGAGTAACTATGTAGTATAATTAATTAATTCTTTAATTACTGTAGGACTGTCCGCGCGTTCCAGCTCCAGCGCAGAAGGACTTGCCGCGGATAGGCTGTTGCTTGGCGTTTCGCGGCCTGTCGATCTGGCCGGACGAGATTCGACGGCGACGACAGCGACCAGGAACTCCGCCAACCTGTCTCCTACCTACTACTACATCTCCTCTGAATGCGCGCTCGATGAACCGACCCTTGCCCCTCCTTTGATTTACGGACAACATGCTTGTTTCTTTGACTGTTGGCAAGGTCGACGCCGGCGTCGCTGTGCTGTTGACCCAGGACAACCGACTGGTAAGGCTCTCCTTTTCCTGTTTCCCTCGAGCTCAGATCCCACTGCCCATTCGGGCTCATGCTATGTCCTACTATTGCCGATAGCGCGACACAGTCTCCAATCGCCCAGGCTGTCTGGCACGGTTATATCGGACTGTTTGGCGTAACAGGATGCTCACAATTTATTGTCCACATAGATTGAATTCCCCTCCGTGCTCCTTCCCAGTAACATTACCTCGGGCAGTATAGTCGATATCACGGTATCGCGCAACCATGGCGCTGAAGCAGCCAACATCGCAGCCTTCCAGGCTCTCCAGAAGCGCATCCTAAATACATACGGCATCCACACTCCCTCCCCGCCTGTTCTCCGTCTCCGAAATGCGACACAGACCTCGCTGGTGCTGGAGTGGGATCCGATCAACCTAGCAACAGCGTCGCTGAAGTCCCTCTCGCTATATCGCAATGGCTCCAAGGCTGGATCCATTCCGCGACCGCTGGAGATGCTCAGCACGAAGATCAGTGGTCTTGCCATCCACACCGAATACACATTCCACTTGGTGCTGCGCACGACGGCGGGCACCTTCCAGTCTGAGAAGCTCGTCTGCCGCACCCACAAGATGACCGATCTATCTGGAATTACGGTGACGCCAGGAATCATGCCTCCACAGCAGAAAGATGCTCTTGCGGCAGCTCTTGATCGCATCGGCGGTAAGATGATTGATACTGTCCGCATCGACACGACGCACTTTGTGTGCACAGAAGGACGGGGCCCGCTGTGGGAGAAGGCCGTCGAGATGAATATCCCCGTGGTGCGTCCGGAGTGGGTGGACGCATGTGAGGCGGAGGGCACTATCGTCAGCGTTCGGGGCTACTATCTGAACGCAGACCCCAAACTGAGACAGATAGGCCATGGGCCAGCATCGCAGCAGCGCCAGCGAACGTCAACTGTCTCTACGGCGGCTCCATCCACCCACACGGGGAGCCAGACGCATCTACCGTCCCGTCCGGCGGAGCCTTCAGAGCCTCCGGTCCCTGAGGCCCCGACGACTCCCTTCCCTGGCGCTGAAACCAATGGCCACGCGAAAGAGTCAGAATCACAGGACGAGACACCACCACCTCCTCCGCCCAAGGATGAAGCTCCAGAGGAGAAGGAGGAGTCCGAAGAGGAGGCCAAGGGCGAAGAACAGAACGGTACCAATGGCGCAGAACCGGCTTCTCACGATGAGAATGGAGAAGCCGAAGAGAAGGAGGCGCCAGCTGAGCAGGCAGATACCGCCGATGCGAACGATCAGAAAAAACCCAAAGGAACAGAAGGCGATGAGAAGCTGGACGAGGTTCCGTTGTGAGGAGAGACAAGTTGAATACCACTCTTGTTCTATCGCATGGGGTATCATGTATGAGATTATTGTTTCCGGGCATGCGCCCCGGTTGAGTACGAAGTAAAAGGGAGGAACGGGTTTCACAACGAACAGCGCGGCGTCATGGCCAGTTCTCCGGTTTCATGGGCTTGTAGATTTCTTTAAGAAGGCATATTTGTTACATTCTTATATCTTCAACCCCTTGTATAATGAGCTTAATTCGACGTTTTTCTTTTTCATTTCAGCAATTTGCCCTTTTCGGAATTTACGATATAACCTGCTGTTATCGATATTGATACGTTCATGGTATATGCTTCGATCCTAGATAGATACAAGCGAGTCGTGCACCTGCTTGCCATCCCAATTGATCGCTTGGCGAACGCGAAGTGTCCTGCATTTTTATACAGCAATCGACAAGAGGTGTGATTATTTACTATTCTCCGTACAACATCCTTACGGATTCCACGTGTTTCCTCCGAAATGGCCCATTCTACGGAGTAGTCCTCCGTACGGGCTCTGGCAGAATCCGGGAAATTGCAAGTGGAGGCCGGCAATAGCACGGGCTTCAGGCTACTGAGGGCGGCTGTTCCATCCATCTATTAGATAGGACCGTACGTCGTACGATACTGGATTTCGCAAGTCACTTGAGATAGAGCTACGTACTGCCTGTTCATCAGGAGATTTCCCCCAGCAGACAATGGTCACTGTATGGTGGGGAGATCTCTGCAGCCCTGAGAAGGCGACATCTTGACAGTTGCGCAACGCCATTGTGGCTTGGCGCACGAGGCCGAGGCTGGTGATAAGTTTAGTTAAATTAGTTAAGATACCTTAATTACTTGAGATAAGTCCACGCCCGGAAATTATCGAGGCGAGGGCAACATGCGCCGTTGGCACTTGGGGAGAGACCGCCCTTTCTAGATCGTCCCCGCCTTATCTCGTCTTGTCTCTCCAGATTCTCTTCCCCCGACTCTTTTGGATCTGGGCGTGTCTCTCCAACTCGAATCGCTTCTTTCCCTTTCCTCCAGGCGCATCGAGGTTGGGTCAATTGCTGCGTCTGCTCATCTCGGGAAGGGACAGAACTGAATCTAGGGATAGACCTGTCGCCACCTTTTGACTTGGAGGTTCTGATCCCTGGCTAATGTAGTACTTTTATCGACGGTGCTACGATCTTTCTATTCGAGTATTTCGGAGTACAGTACTGCAAGTCTGATCGCGCTACGGAGGAGGATCTCGTGCCAATTCTGCCAATTGCCAATTGCCCGACTGGTCCAGTGCAGTGAGACAGTATCCCCGTAGCATCTGATCTGGAGAGAGCACCAGCGCGTTCGTCCATGGCCTGAGATCGATCGGAGCAAGGCGCTACTACTGCCCAGGAGCAGAAAACCCAGACGCGGGAGGATTGGATCCTGGTTCCGGCCTGGAGTGACGTTTGAGAGCGCTAGATCCAATCCATCCGCCATCTGCCAGCCATCCTGGAGCCGTGCAGCTGCGGACAGACCCATGGCTGGGCAGCAGCCTCGTCGGGGTCGCAGCGGGCGATGAAGCAACAGAGCGAGACCAACCGATCTGGAGGCCCCGGAGATGCCGTGTCCGCTGTATACGGGGCTCTCCGGGCACAGAAACCGACCGGCAAGCCGTCAGGGTCGGTGGTGCTGCTGCTCGTTGCGCTGCTGCTTGGCCTGGTCCACCAGTGGTACTGCTGGTCGTTCTGGGCCGGTGACCGCGAAGGCGAGAATAGTAGGATGATTCGTGGTATTGGCATTAATACTGGCACTGGTATTGCTGCTAGTCGGGCTGCCGGTTCGCCCACTGATATCATCGCCCTCTCCCGCTCGTCTTGTCGCCGTCACCCCACCAGCTCGTCTTCTTCCTGTTATAACTATAACGATCCCCGTCCCCATCCCCATTCCCCATCCTGCCCCAATCCCCAGTCGGCCTCCTATCCTGACTTCTGTCCCATCTGCCTGCCTGTCGCCATGTCTGAATCCTCTCGATCGCCCGTCGTCGACGAGGCTGAGCGCATTGCGCGCCAGTTCGACTACCCCACCAACGATGTCCTCCGCGGGGTGAAGGCGTATATGGACCAGATGCAGGATGGCCTCTCCAGGGAGCACACCTCGCTCAGCCAGATCCCGACCTATGTGACGGGCGTTCCGAATGGCACGGAAAAGGTATGCTCATCCTTGAACGTTTTGCTGCAGCGTCTTTCTTGCTCATAGTGCTGACTGACATTGATCGTCGAATAGGGCCTCTATTTGGCCGTCGATCTGGGAGGAACCAACTTCCGTGTCTGTTCGATTGACCTGCACGGCGATACCACCTTCACGATGACCCAGTTGAAAGTGGCTATCCCCCGAGAGCTGATGGTGGCCAAGACCTACAAGGATCTCTTCAACTTCCTGGCCAAGCAGATCGAAAAATTCCTCGAGACGCACCACAACGAGCACTACGAAGCCCACGTGCGGCGACGTCAGTACCTGGACTCAAAGGAGGATTTCAAGGAAGAGGATATCTTCGACTTGGGCTTCACCTTTAGTTTCCCCGTTAACCAGGTGGGCATCAACAAGGGCACCCTCATCCGCTGGACTAAGGGCTTCGACATCCCCGACGCCGTGGGCAAGGATGTCTGTGAGATGCTGCAGACTGCCATTGACGAACTGGGTCTCCCTGTCCGTGTTGCGGCGCTCGTGAACGACACTGTGGGCACCCTTATGGCGCGTTCATACACCTCTCCCGGTGAGACGGGGACCCTCTTGGGTGCCATCTTCGGAACCGGAACCAACGGAGCGTACGTCGAGGACCTCAAGAAGGTCACAAAGCTGGCTGCCACTGGCGAGACATACGATTGCAACACGAAAGAGATGGTCATCAACGCCGAATGGGGTAGCTTCGATAATCACCTCAGCGTTCTGCCTGTCACGAGGTTCGACCGCGACCTGGATGCGGAGAGTCTTAACCCGGGTATCCAGATGTTCGAGAAGCGTGTCTCCGGTATGTTCCTGGGTGAGATCCTGCGTCGCGCGCTCCTTTACTTATATAAGGAGTCCGGTGTCAATTTCCTCAGGTCACCGGTGGGCACTACGACGATCGCCCACAACTCCGCGCTGTACAAGCAGTGGGGTATTGACACCAGCTTCCTGAGTACGGTGGAGGCTGATGCGGCGGAAGACCTCAAGGGTACCGCCGCAGCGTTGCTCAAGGACCTCGGGATCGAGGGAACGAGATCTGAGGACCGTCAAGCCGTCAAGGCTCTGGTCCACGCAATTGGCAAGCGCGCTGCCCGCTTGAGCGCCGTCCCGCTTGCTGGCATTCTCATCTCGACCGGAAGACTTCAGAAGGATGAGACAGTCGACATTGGTGTCGACGGAAGTCTGGTTGAATTCTACCCCCACTTCGTTGACTACATCCGCGAAGCCCTCAGGGAGGTCCCTGAGATCGGAGCGGCAGGCGAGAAGAAGGTCCGTATTGGCATTGCTAAGGATGGCAGCGGTGTTGGTGCGGCTCTCATCGCTCTCGTTGCTAGCAATAGCATTGAGGCTAGAGGGAACATGCCCAAATAATCTCCTGGGCTGACTATCTCCGAAATCTACTCTCCTATATTCACTATCCCTACTCGATTCGAGTCGTGGGCGATATGACGGGCTGCTCTGATGCCTGACGCCGAACCCATCTATGAGCATGACCCTCTGGCGCGCCCGATCATCTTCGCATGAGCAGCGCCGTATAATCTGGCCCTGCACCCTCTCGCTGTTACTATTATAGCCTATCTCCATATGTACGGTGATGAGAACGGTCATCTGGTGGAGTGAGACGATACGTTTACTTTTGGCCGCGGAGTTCTGGGCGAAACATCGCATCCTGTATATAGTATAAAAATTAGATGCCACCTAGATGAGCTAGAAGAGCCCTCTCTGGGTTTGTTCGAAAGCCCCAGTCTGCCTTCTCCATCTTCCCCAGGGGCACCGTTGCCCCTCCAAGTTGCACCACAGCAATACTACACTACAGCACCCAATCGGGCATCATAATACCAAAAGAATACACACAGAACCGAACCGCAGCCCATGGACTACCATAGACACCCACAGACATCTCCGAACGGACCTGCGGGCTTTCTCCGTAATTCCTTAACAATAATCCCCAACCCCGAATTTTTATCCCGACTTTCCGCTCCTACCAGCCCGATCCGGCTCACGGTGAACAATAGTATTAACTCTCATCCATCTAACATTAACTAGTTTTTTACGGCGGGGCTCCACCAATGCACTCCGCATGAGAAACATATTCCGTTTCCTTTTTCTTCCATTTTACTGTTTAGTGTGCGTTTTTGCTTTTTCTTGGTTTCTGGGGGTTATACTAGGTACTTGGTTAGGTGTGATGACGTAGGTGCCTTTTTGGCCTTTTATGTTTCGGTTGGAAAAGTGGATCCTATACTTGCATGCTTAATGGAATACAGCTAAGCAGTCTTGGGTTTCGGGGAGGGACTGCAGCGTAATTACGCCGTACGTAGGTATAGTAGATACAGTAGTAGATAGAGCGGGGTCAGAGTATAGGTCAACCATATATTGGAGAAGAACTGTCTTTTTAGAGTATAGTTGCGTAGCACAAAGGGGTCTTGTTTATTCTCAGAAGTCAACTGCGACTAGACCTAAAAAAGAGGACTCCTCAGAGGGCTGGTTCCAGGGTCGTGATATTTATTATATTGTATTCCGGCCTCTTCTGAACAAAGACATTCTAGGACAATGTGCAGTACGGACGACATATGTGGCATGCGAAGGGTTCTATACGTATGTACGAGTCTTATCTGGTATTAGCTGAATCAACATAGTCTTTCCTGTATATTGTCTAGAGTAGTATCTAGGGCGAGAAATGAATTCTGTAATGTTTTCAACCCTAATAGAAATAGATTGTCCATATGGGAATGGATCTAAGCTATTGCTAGACCCCAGGACAGAAATCTAAGATTTTCTTTTCTTTAAGCCGCTGAGAACGCCTTGTCCTGCCAGATTCGCTGTCGAAAATTATGCAATAAACTGGATGATAGTCGATACTGTAGACGATGTTGGTGAAAATAACGATGATCCATTATAGCCAATCGGCCTATCCTGACAGAGGATAGAGAGGCAGTCCCTTGGTATCCTTGAGGATTATATCGATGTCCCTGCAAAGCCTTTCCACGCACATAATGAGATCGCAGTTAAGTTCTTGTTCACACCAATGATTCTGTCGCAGTTCCTCCTTCGCCCGTTTTATGCACGATGCTAAATTGGAGACGGAACGGTCCTCAAATGGATCTAGTGAAGGCCAGAGACCAACCGTCCTCAACACTGCGAAATACTCCGATATCCGGTATTCGACCGTACACATTCTGGGGTATAGATCGTCCCATAAGCAATTAGGGCAGTTCTGCGCGGAAGGAGGACAGGATTCCCCGCAATATTGACATATTGTTCCCTCCATTGGGTACATGTTCAGTGTGAGTCTGAGTCCCGCTTCGACGTCCTGTACCGCTTTGTGTATGCCATGTCGTAAGGTGCCGATCTCGTTTCTTAGAGCTCCTGGCGAAGGTCAGAGACTTGTCTGGAGAGTAACGTCAGAGCGACTTACGTCTAACTTTTGCGGGCAACATATTGACAGTATCTGTGTCTTCCCACGTATCAAATGAAGTTTTCGTGAGAGTTAGCATGGCATTTCGCGATATGTTTTTGAATTCATCTGAGGCGCGTAAAAAAAGTGCCGCGGTAAGGATAAGGCCATAATCTTCCAGATTAGGCATTTTTTCGTGACGGAAGAACCATTTTGATGTCCATGGCCGGATGACTCTGGCACAGTCGTATTTGTCGCTCAAGATCGCCAATGTAGCCATTTCTTTGGTGGTAAGGTTCTCGATCTTTGGGGGCGTTTGGTGATGAAGAATCCGAAGCATTATTTCCATCGTTTTGGCATCGTCTTCATCAAGGAGAATCGTGATGGTGCCATGTTCTGCCATGCGAGAGCCTTCCAGAAACTGAGGTCCAAATAATGCTGCAAACACCGGAGAAGCGAGAGAGAGGGCTTTTGACGATATGAGGAACCGACGTGGGCTCATGGAGTTACCACCTGCAGCTAAAATCACGTCTCCCTCTCTGTCAGGCGTTTCGAGAACCATTTCGCATGTCACCAGCTGTGTGTCACGTAGTGCTTAACGTAGCATGATCTTGAGCTCCGACAAATATTTTCTGACACTGCTAGTATGCGGTGGTCAGCTCAGGATAATATCTCAAGTGACTGGAAAGATACACCGTAGATAGGGAGATCAGAGTGAAGAACATACGAATCAATCGAACTGTCAGAATGTTATCCCGTTTGGGAATTCATGAACGGTTATGACCAAGTAGTGAAGGAAATGTGCGAAAAGGAAGTGAGGTTTGAGAAATGTAGTCGAAGTGTTATGAGAACGCGTCAGGTAGGGGGTTTTATCACTTGAGGATGTCATGTGCATCCATTGCAGGATTAATAAATTAGCATATCTCAGAAGTAACGGAACTTGGTCAATTAAGCTTATTTTGTGAACATCTATCTCGCGTGCTTGGCCTGGAACAAGGCAGCATTAACATCGTTCAGATCCTTGAAGGTCCATTATTAAAAGCCGAGTCTAGCAACCCCGGCATTGGCCATGACAGAAGTGTAGAAGAGAACCACCTAAAATAAGAAAACCAAGAGAATAAATGAACACCGCGGAGACCTTCCATACCTATGACCCGAGCCCTGACTCGATCACTTAGCTATACATGGAGTTCTCCTAATTTCTGAACGAGTCAGGCTACGACGAAATTTAGTTTCGGTTTGCGCGTGAAAGAGACCTATACCGGAAGGATAACCTAGAACTTTTGACATTTTGATTTCGACTCCTCTATTATTCAAGAGATAATTGAAATTCACAAGGTAATAGTATTCGTTCGGCATGGCACATGTGTCTGCAGCTGAAATCGAGTCATCTATATGTAGAAAGCCGTCAAGTAGCCATATTTGAGCATACAGAAAGCAGACATTCCCGGTGACAGAAGAACGAGGAAACAGGGAATTGACTACTTCAATGATCCAATTGGACACAATTGCACAACAGGATGATACACTTATTGCTCGAGAGGCCAGTCCCTGTATAGTATGACACTTGTCTTTTATCAAAGATTTATATCGATACATCATTAATTTGTGACAGACTCTTCAATACGGATAGCAACCAATTTTCCGACATCGGTCGTCACGTACAGGGTTGTTGCATCAACAGAGGTGCGGCCCCATGCAGCTGATGTGCTGCCCTGAATTGCATCCGCTGCAGAGTAGACGCATTGGGCACCAGACGGCGAGACCTTTGTTATCTTGTTTGAGCCGGCAATATATGCGTTTCCTTCTATGTCGAACGTGAAATCGTCCGCGGCCACAGTCAAATTGGCTACCACATCAACAGATGCAGGATACCCCTCAGCGGCATATCTGGGGACCTTGAGAAAGATCTCCTCACTCATGTTGTCAAAGTAGATATTATCGCCGAACACGCGAACTCCGTTAATACCTAGATTCAAGGTAGAGTTGGGACCAGAGATGGGGACTGGGTCATGGATGACTTTTTTATAAGATCCAGTCCGCGTATTTACGGACCAGAGCGCATTCAATAGGGAATCTGCAACAAGGACCGTCCCACGTGCTCGATCAAATGCTCCCATTCCATTGAGAAGTTTCGCTTCCGGGATTGATGAAACGAAAGAGATCCGAGGATGATCGTTGTGTAATTCAACTCGCCAGATCTCGTAGGAGCCGAGGGTCAAGGGAGACAAGGCCAGGTCGCTGACTATGACTCCGAATACATCTGGCTCCAACTCTGTGATCCCTGTTAAAGCGGACTTGTTTGACCACTGATGGACAATAACCGGGTCCCTCTCATGGAAAGGGTCAATCTGCCACAGCTTTGCACCGTTCTGCAGAGTAGTAACAAGGATCTGGCCATTGGCCCTTACAGCAATATTCTCCGCCCACGTATGATTAGGAAACGTATGCAGCGTAATTGCACTTGTAGGAAAACACAGGAATTCGGCACCAGCACTGCTGACGAGCATTCCAAGATAGAGAATGCACCCGCAGATGCAAGCCTTTAATGATATCATTGGTTCTGAAAATTCCATGAAACAAATAACAGAGACTCCAATTATGCCACAGAAAACTGACAGGGGTCATCGTGTGCAACAGCAGCCATCATTTATATATGGTACGCGCTCTGATTATTGGGTTCAATCGCCTTGTTGGGGCCTCGCCAGGGGGCCTTATTGCGGCTGAGTTGGACGTAAATACCAAAGTCAGGCAGACTTGGAAACATTGGGTTTAGCAAACGCCGCTAATAGAAACTATTGAGGCTATGCAGCATAATTTAAATTGTGCAGAATCTTGTCATGAACTTAGCAAGTACGTGTGAAGATCAAATCGAAGACAGATCAGAAGAACAAAGGTAAGTACCCAGAAATGGGCGAATACACATGTTGACATTCCCCAGGGACCTCCTGAGCTATTTCATCTGTTGTCCTTATTGCACCACTAAGGATCCTTCAAGATTTGAAGCTATGGACTGCGCCACATATCATTTCCTATTTTGGTATTGAGAAGCTTTTTGCCTTCTAAGTCTAAGGAACAGTCCAGGCCGGACAACGGAACTCTGTATTTCAGTCTGCTTTGTTGTCTGCTTTACAGCCGACAATATAATTGTCAGCTTTAGTTCCCATATGAGAATGCTATTATTGTACTGTTTAATGCAATTAAGATCCGACTGTGCCTAATCTACTCCCTAAATGGACCTAGTATTTAGCAGAAAGCTTCTCATAATACGCATTGTCTTTCTAACACATCACTAATAAGATACCTTGATCATGGATATTACATTAACTATCTGTTATATCTTATCTGGACCCATCTATTAATCAGATTAACACCTGAGGTCCAAGAGTGCTAGAAAAACACTCGTGTGTTGGCTTGAGAATCTTTACATCAATGGACAGGGAATCTCTCACAGACCACTTTATACACGGAGAGGATTCTCATAGCTCATTAGTTTGCTACTTGACCTATGGCATTGGCTGAAATGTACTATCTCCAAAAAAACAAGACAGAAACAACAAGCTACGTAGAAGGCACATTATGCTATAACACGACAAGGGCAACAGAAAAGATGGAAGAGAAGAGACAGACAATCAAAGGAAAACCCCGCAAAGAATGCAAAAAAAAGCTCACACCCGCGGGCAAGATGGCGGGTGTGCCGAAAACCCCGCCTATGCTTTTGGCGGGCAGGGTTTTTCGTTCGAAATTCCAAGGAGCCTCTCCAAGGATCGAACAGGGGGCCTCTAGCTAGGTGGAGGTGGACCAGCTTTGTACCACTACACCATCTGGACCCCTTGACTGGTAAGACACCAATATCAGGGGGTTATATGTTGTGTTGTGTTGGTGGAAGGGGCGTTTCTTTGTTGTCACGTGGGTTGGGCGAGTATGAATCTGGCTTCATAGGGAATGACCAGGTGGTTGGTCTCAGGGGGGCCTTTTTGGGATGGAACGGATGATCCAATGAGTTCATAGCCCGGACGTTCATATTATATACTTGGAAGATGTGGCTTTAAGCTCAGACTACTCCTAGGGAAGCATCTCAAGAGCATTTGATATCGCGACTATACTTGGTGATTATTACATCTGTGCCCACAGGGCCCCTAGTACTAGGGTTCAGTAAAACGTGTATCTAGCATGCTATGCATATTCCCGTCCGTTATACAGAAGCCGTGGATAGAGATAGTGGTGTTGCAGTTTGGTAAGCGGAAATCGTATAGCTGGCGGGAGACGGAATTGCCTATAGATCCACCTGGGATCATTGGATGCGGTGACAGTGTCAAGTTAGGCTCATATGTAAGAATTAGGCCGTATCGATGCCTATTAGGTTTGAGAATATGCCAGTATGCTCGTTCTATAAATATTGGACTGGTAAAAAATTTAGGGCACAGACCTCGGAGACCCTACCCAGGGATCCCAGACGAGACTACACGGCTCCAAAAAAGCTAACGACTATAGGCAAAAGCAGTATTACGCTCCCATAAACGGAATGGTACGCTGAGGAATCATACGCCGTAACACATCGAGGAAGAGACAAGGAAACTCATCAGCTTCGTCACTTTGTCCTTCATCCTTTATTCTCCCACACCGAACAGCCCAGTTCGACGATCACCCTGGTAATTTCCTTCCGAGTTTGTCCTCAACAGCCCTTCTCAGGTCATCTCCCGTGGGCATCGTAACGACGCTTCCCCTCCTTCTTCTGGATTCTATTTCCGACCTGATCTCCTGCAAGGCTTCATCAATATCACGACCGGGATCATTTGGTAATCCGAGAGTCGGCGCTCGAAGCGACTCCTGGCTTGCAGTCCTTGGAATATGAGGCACATTACGCTTCTTTAGTCGTTTCACTAGGATGGCTTTTGCTGGGCTTGCGAAAAGGCCGAGGGTCGAGAAAACACCGATGATACCATAGAAATACACATGCGCCCAGACTCCCACAGACCCAGTGAAAGAGAGGATAATAAATGGAAGGACGACAAACGACATTGTGAGCTGTGTGGCGACCCAGGTTGCTATATCGTAGTAGCGCTTGTAAGGTGTCGGCTTGCTACCATCTGGGGTAAGGAAGAACGGCCGAACGTGACGACGGACATCTAGCCTGTGGTCAGCATGTCTACCTGGCTGGTACGAAAGGTCTGTAACTTACTCTTTGCCGCCGTCTGCACAAATGAAGCGAGAATGAATGTCATATAGTATCCGGGATAGAAACCATGCCAGAAAGCGCTGGTCGCAAAGGTGGCTAAACTGGCTCTGAAGCCAGGCTTCTTTCCTTTGGGTGTCACTCGTAGATAGACATAGTTCTTCAGCCAGTGGTTTGTGTTCTTATTCCAGTTTCCGAGATAGGCGTACGTATTTTGAGCAGTTTCAATTCCCCATGGATTGACGTTTTCTAGGCGGTTCCAGAATACTTTTCCTGTAGTCGCGTCGAAACCATTATATCCCATACCAGAAAGGATACAGGCACCTTCGGTGAGTGACCAGACACCATAGTACTTCAGTCTCGTCACGAAACCGAGCATATGCAGAATCCACACACGTCGAGGGAAGGAGTATTTCATGTACTCTTCGCTTAACACTGCATTGGGGAAGTAGAGTTTCCCGAGCTGCAAGAAGAGAAAGATCCACACAAGACCGATGAGTGCTTTCTTCGTTGCAGGAGTTCCACTTCGGGGGATCTTGCGCTTCTTTCGTGTCAGAGGAGCCTTGGCAGGGTCTGTTCCCGGTGGCACGTCGAACAAAGTTGTGGTGATCCACCGATGGTAATCCACGTAGTCGAACGCCGGACCTGCGAAAAGGGACGGGAAGAAGAGAACGTAACCGGCGTAGTCAAGGAATCCTGGAAATTCTCTAATGGCGGCGTATTTTTGCGCGTCCGACAGATCTTTCTGTGGCAGGCGACCGTCATGAACATTCCAGCAGAATGCTGAAAGCTTCATAACCAGTACCATTTGAGCACCGGTGATGTCGACAACAGATGCGTCATCCAGGGCCTGGCGGGTTATATGGTTTAATGACATGTGGCCCATGAGGAAAATAAAGCCAATCCAGGGCATCAGAGAGCCATCGATATAGTACGCGATGGCGTATACTCCCACCGCACTGTATAGCAGCGTCCGCAGGCCATCCCATAAGTTGAATAAACCAACTAGGTAGAACAGAGAGACAGAAATAATGAAGACGTTTTTCTTCCACGGTTGTGTATCTGGTAGCCTCTTGAGGACGCCGGCCAAAGGGTAGGATAGGAGGAACGAAGCGATGAGTTTCACTGGAGGAAAAGTCGGTCAGACTGGATATTCTCAGACGCAGCACAGAGGAAGTGTAAGATACATTCGTCAACAGAGGCTCCTGTCAACCCCTCAAGATAGTAAAAAGCTAAATCGGAGAGAATTAGCAATTGTTGAAGCTGGCATAGTCTTCGTTCAAAAGCTCAAGATGGGTGAGACGCACGAGTGTTGATGAGAGGCAGCATGGTGGGCGACAGCCCCAGTAAAAGTGTGCTTTACCAGGACCTTAATTAAGACAGGAAAATCATGCAGTAATAACAAGACAAGTGAGAGGAGATTAGTCTAGAGTCGGGGACAATTGACTGTTGGGAAAAGCTGCGAGGAAGATATATAGACGTCGATCATGCGGGCCAGCAGCAGGGAACGGGCATGCCATCATATCATGTGCCGCCGCCGCTCCACACGATACGGTGTCCGTCCAGCGATCGCCGTCCCGCTCATCCAACCCTACGAATCAGCCTCCACGAGATCATCCTAACATCTATTGCCCTCTTGGAGCTTCAGAAGAGGTATCCGAAAGCTGCGCAGAAGTCTGGTCTGCGCGGTGACCGACTCTCCGCCCTTCAGGGCCACCTGGCGCATTCTCAGAGCTACCCAGCATGGACGTCGTCGCAGCCGTCTCCGGCTACATCTCCCGGATGGTGTCTGCCGGAGATGCTGCTGTGCCAGGGACCTCTTCTGCGAAAATGAAGATATTGCTTCTTGACAGTGAGACAGTGGGAGATGCGCTCTACTCATGGTTGTGGCCGCAACTGACTTTCTCCAGCTTCCCGTCGTTTCTACCGCTATAACCCAGTCCGCCCTTCTGAACCATGAGGTCTATCTCATCGATCGTCTCGATAACCAAACACGCGAAAAGATGCGACACTTACGATGTCTCTGCTTCGTGCGTCCGTCGTCGGACTCTATCCAGTTCCTCATCGACGAGCTTAGAGAGCCGAAATACGGCGAATACCATGTTTACTTCAGCAACATCATCAAGAAATCCTCTCTGGAACGGCTAGCCGAGGCAGATGACCACGAGGTTGTGCGCGTAGTCCAGGAGCATTTCGCGGACTTTCTGGTGATCAATCCCGACCTTTGTTCGTTAAATGTTGGTTTCCCAAGGCAGCGGATATGGAGTCATACTCCGGAGCTGTGGAATACAGATGTGCTGCAGAGAACGACGGAAGGAGTCATTGCTATGCTTCTAGCGCTTAAGAAGAACCCATTGATTCGATATGAAAAGAATAGCTTGTTGGCGAAAAAGCTCGCTACGGAAGTTCGGTACCAGCTGACCCAAGAGGAACAATTATTCAACTTCCGAAAGATGGATACTCCCCCGATCTTGCTTATTTTAGATCGCCGGGACGATCCTATCACTCCTCTGCTCACTCAATGGACCTATCAAGCGATGGTCCATGAATTGATTGGGATCCACAATGGAAGAGTCGACCTTAGCGGTGTACCCGACATTCGACCGGAGCTCAAGGAAATAGTGCTCTCGCAGGATCAAGATCCATTCTTTAAGAAGAACATGTACCAGAATTTTGGAGACCTTGGTGGGAATATCAAGGAATATGTCGAGCAGTATCAGTCCAAGACCAAAAGCAACATGAGTATCGAGTCCATCGCCGATATGAAACGCTTTGTGGAGGATTATCCTGAGTTCCGAAAGCTATCCGGAAATGTCAGCAAGCATGTTACTCTTGTCAGTGAACTAAGTCGGAGAGTCGGTGAAGATAATTTACTTGATGTCAGTGAGTTGGAACAGAGTCTAGCATGTAATGAGAACCATGCGAATGATCTCAAGGTAGGCAATGATCAGCCTCCCGTACCGTCGGACATATTACTTACATATACCAGTCACTGCAAAGAATCATCCAACTCCCTACAGTGACACCTGAGAATAAAATCCGCTTGGTCGCTCTATACGCCATCCGCTATGAAAAGCAACCCTCTAATGCGCTACCTGTTCTCCTCGACTTGCTCACTGCCGCCGGAAATGTACCTCCTCACCAAATAAACATCATACCCAAGCTGCTGGCTTATCATCACTCGCTTCAGGCACCCCCTGTTGCTGGAGGTTTTTCGGATCTGTTTGAGTCTACGTCGTTCTTCTCAGGTGCCCGGGACCGGTTTAAGGGTTTGAAGGGCGTCGAGAATGTCTACACTCAACATTCACCGCGATTGGAGGCTACCCTGCAAAACCTCATTAAAGGAAGGCTGAAGGAGCTACAATATCCATTCCTGGAAGGCAGTGGTCACACCAGGGACAAGCCGCAAGACATCATTGTCTTCATGATTGGCGGCGCAACATACGAGGAGGCCAAAATGGTTGCTCAAGTAAATGCAAGCTCACCCGGCATACGTGTTGTGTTAGGTGCGACTAGCATCCATAACAGCACAAGCTTTATGGAAGAAGTCAACGATGCAGTCAGTAGCTGGCCAGAGCCTCCTGCTTCCTCAGCCGCTGGCAGGCTGCGGAGGGAACTTGCACGTTGATCGGGGATACCAAGCTCTTTAGGCGCTGGCGTTCATGTATTAGCATTATATCCCACAATGTTGTTCCAAAGTAGATACTCTAGGATATTAGTAGAAAAAGGCGACAAAGATAATGAATGTACTGTATATCATATATTGATGTAACCTTAGTGTAACTTCTTATTTGTTGGTATGTATTTTGATTGTAGTGAATAGATAGACCCTCGGGAGCGTCCAATGAAGCAGAACGTATATCGACGGGCACTAATGAACGGCAAACCCCAGACTCGGATGCGGAGAACTTTGGACACCTCCGGACTTCGGACCGCTTCCCCTCGAGCTGTCCCTTCTCGCCAACAGCTCGAATAATCCTACGATGGAGTCCCAGTATACTCCTCCGATAATAGGGAATGCTCTTTCGCCTACTTCTGCAGCTCGAGAACCGAAGTTGCATCTACCTGCGACATCCGATCCTCCGGGACCGCAGAATCCCCCGAAACAGCTCGTATGGCTGGTATGGCGCATCGAAGAACATTTCCCCAATAGCCCACAGCTTCTCTAACAGGATGGACTTGACTACAGATTTTCGGTGCGACAGGCCACATGGGCCGCTCTCTCGTCAAATCTGCGCTCTTCCATAACGATCTCGTCGCAGCTGTGGGACGCACTTTCGAGAATACCCCCGCGTCCATGCAGAAGCTGCAGGCTGAACACGAAAATTGTCTCGGGCTTTTATGCGATGTTCGCGCACGTGAAACGGTCAAGGATGCAATAGACAGGACCATTGCCCACTTTGGCCGAATTGATATCATTGCCAACTGCGCCGGGTATGGTGTAATTGGGTCCTGTGAGGACCAAGACGAATACGATATTCGCAATCAATTCGAGACAAATTTCATGGGCACCCTGAATATCATACAGCTCTCACTGCCATACTTTCGCGAGCGAGGTTCTGGTCGATATCTGATCTTCAGCTCGACGTCGGGGGCTCTCGGCGTACCCGGTTTGGGACCATACTGCGCGTCCAAATATGCAGTAGAAGGACTTATGGAAAGTATGCTGTACGAAGTCGACAGCTTCAATATCAAGGGCACACTTGTTGAGCCAGGCCATATGCGACGTGATGATATCGGTCCGGTGCCGCCCTCGACCGCGAACATGAATGAGCACAACCTCTCAGCGCCTCTGCCACTATATGGTCACTTCTTCATCAAGCCTGCTAGTGAGCCATACAGCACCACAACCGCTCCAGCAGGGCATGCCAAGCGAATGATCCAATGGTTTGCTGAAAAGCAACCGACAAGCGCGGTCAAGGCGGCGGAATTGGTTTGGCAGCTTGGGCATTGTTCATATCCGCCGTTGCGCCTGATATTGGGAGCCTATGCCGTGGAAAGTATTCGCGATCGGTTAAAGTGTATCATTGAGGAGATCGAAGACTGGAAGCACCTTAGCTTTCCTCTGTCAGATGAACAGTCTCAGTCTAATTCTAAGGACAAGGGCGCGGCGAATAGGGGAGAGCTCGAAGATACAACGCCTGGTGGTTAATGGGAACCTTCAATAACCCCTGATCAATATATCATGACTCATGCTCTCCGCCAATTCCTCGGTCGATGGATGCTGCTGATGTACGTTGAGAGGAATTTCGACGTGACTGGATCAGCCTGGTCTAACCTCCCTCAGATATCGGAGTTCTGTGACTATATGTTGATTCACTTGAACGTCTACGCCAGGGCTCCTTGCTATAAATTAAGAGAAGCGGTGCCGCTCGTGCCGCCTTCTATGTGTTGCCCTTCTCTACCATGAGTCAGCCTTCGTTTAAAGAGGAAATGACACACCCGGGGCTGTCCGCAGCCAGAGGATGGAGACTAACGAACAACGTGGTATTCAATGGTACCAGGAAAGCAATTTGCCAATAGTCTCAAACAGTGAGAGAAGTATGCGATATACATGGCCATTGGAACCAGGTGGTCCTAGTTATGTTTCATGTGATATCTGCTACCCAACAGTGACTCCATGGGATGACTCTGGCTATCACCGTCAGAGTGTACGACTGCAGCTCACGGTTTGTACAATCCTGCACAACTGAGCTCTCGATTTGTCTGCAGGATGGTAACTATGCTGGGGATATTTATGCTTGCTATAAAACATAGAGCTAGTTAGCGTTACGTGTAATAGGAGTCGGTTCTCATGGCATTATCCGTTCTTAAATTGTCATATCTTCTAGACAATGACTTTAAAACATGTAAAAATAGGAGCCGTTGACCAGTAACAATCCGTCTATTATTTCCTTTGATGAACCTCTATCTTCTCTGAATCATTCAGTTGTTGATGCCTGTATTGTGCGCTAAACTGAAAGAAGTAAAATATACACGTGACAACGCGCCTCGGATGTCGCGTTCTGGGCGTTTATTGTCAACGAGAACACTGCCTCTGATGTCGATATCTCTAGCATATTTCTGGCTCAGAAGGTATCATAACTCCCCGGTACTCTTGTACTGGGAAATCCGCGGACATGACTTGATTATGCTAATGCCGTCTCATTGACTCAGAGCGTCTACAAGCGTTTCAAGCCCAGGTGAGCTGTTCCACTACGGGCCTCAACTTCGTTAAAGGGAGAGAACTATATTCAGTCCACCATCACTTAACAACTTGTATTTGGAATCTGCCTCGTGGAATCTCACTTATTCAATGTGGACTTGCCTTCGTTTCTTGGACAGTGGCGTTTGGCATTAAAATTACTCCGTGCACCATCTCGTGGACTCGGAATTCGTAACCGTGCTTACGGTCGACACAAAATGGATTCTGAGGACCTCACGGATACTGAGCTCAGGGCAGCTATTGCTGCTTCGCTTCGTGACTTGCAAAGCTCGCCTAGAAACTCCGTCTCATCATCCAGAGGCCAGGGAGATATAGTTGACCTTACGGCTGATTCGGATGATGATGAACTGAATGCCGTTGCTCCAAAGTCGAAGTCAACTATCGGTTCAGAAACTGACGATGAAGAGGATGAGGAGCTAAGGAAAGCGATTGCATTATCGATGCAAGAGGGCGATGATATTATTTCGACCCACAAACAAGAGCTAAGCGAGAAGCCGCAAAGTATGCGAAATGACAATGCAACCATGCCTCCAGCAGTGGCAGATGAGGCTACTCTGTCAGGATCAGACCCTAAACCATCTGGGATTATGGGACTAGATCGTAAACAAATGGAACAGGAACGTCTCGCTCGACTTGCCAAGAGAAAAGCGGAAGGAAGCATTTCTCCGCCACAAATATCTAGACAAAATAAGATGGCCAAGCCAAATATTGAGCAATCAGTTCCTGAGTTGGCAGCAGCTGGCCAAAGGCTTCAGCACTCAGAAACTGGTGCACATCAGAAGAAAACAGAAAATCCCTCCCCTCAACCTTCGTCTGTGCCGTCAATACAATTCCCCAAGGGCGTGGTGAAGAAAACGTGGGCTCTGGGATGCCCTAGGGATGGCAATGATATCAAAATCGAAGAAGTACTCCAGAAATCTGATCTGGAGCTCGCTGTTCTCAGCTCTTTCATGTGGGATATGGAATGGCTCTTTTCAAAACTTGATACGAGAAATACCCGGTTCCTGCTGGTTATGCAAGCCAAGGAAGAAGAAACGGTGAGATAATATACGCTAGACCCTCCATACCGGTTATAAAGCACCCAAAAACTGATCATCTACTGCTCTCCAGAAGCGCCAGTATGAAGCCGAGACTTCATATATGAAAAACCTGAGATTATGCTTTCCACCGATGGAAGGGCAAGTCAATTGTATGCATTCTAAGCTCATGCTACTATTCCATCCGAATTACTTGAGAATTGCCGTCCCTAGTGCAAACCTCACATCTTACGACTGGGGAGAATTAGGTGTCATGGAGAACGTAGGTCTATACATATGCTAACTTAGCTGACCATTGACTAACACGATGCAGAGCGTATTCATTATTGATCTTCCTAAAAAGCAGGATCAGACTTCAACACAAACCCAGGAGACACCATTCTACCGGGATCTTGTATATTTTCTATCGGCTAGTACACTGCACGCAAATGTCATCAGCAAACTGGATGCTTTTGACTTCAGTGAAACAGCATCCTTTGCATTTGTCCATACTATGTACATCCCCATCTATCACATATTAAAGTCGTATATGTACTGACTGGTAGATAGTGGAGGGTCCCATGCAGGATCAGCATGGAGGAAAACAGGTCTTTGCGGTCTGGGCAGGGCTATCAGTTCGTTGGGTCTGCGGACGTCAAAGCCGCTTAACATCGATTTTGTAGTAAGTTCTTTCACCGGACGCTGGTATACTGTAACTTACACGGACAAGACATCATCTGTCGGTTCACTTACGGACCAATTTCTGAGGTCAATATATCTGGCATGTCGAGGTAATTTTGACTCGCGATGACATTGAAGCAATCTTAATAACAGCGCACAGGTGATGACGGTCTCACGGAATTCACTCTGCGAAATTCAAAGACATTCCCTGCAAAGAACCGGGGCGACCCAAATATTCTGATCAAGAAGGATACCGGCCAGGAATCCAAGGACAGGTTTAGGGTCTACTTTCCATCAGATTCCACTGTTAGACAGTCCAGGGGCGGACCACAATGCGCAGGTACCATCTGCTTTCAATCAAAGTGGTTCCAGGGACCTAACTTCCCTCGATATGCCCTACGGGATTGTGTTAGTCGAAGGGACGGGTTATTGATGCATAATAAGGTACGAAGGATTCGAACTGCTCTTTAGTAACGCAAAAACTAACTGCTCCCTCGAATACTCAAAGATGATCTTTGCCAGGCCAGACGAACCTATAACTCTAGCCGATGGCTCTAGTTGTCAAGCTTGGGCATACCTGGGGAGCGCAAATCTTTCCGAAAGCGCCTGGTAGGATATCCCGTCCAAAAGAAAGAGATAGTTGTATTATATACTAACGTACAATTCACTAGGGGCCGTCTCGTCCAAGACCGTACAACAAAAGAACCGAAGCTTAATTGTCGAAACTGGGAGTGTGGCGTTGTGATCCCAATAATCCAGCAAGGAACAAAGGTTGAGACATCTAGAAGTCTTGGTACTTTGTCCAATGAGAAACCCTCAGATAAGCACAAGAACGAAAAAGAGAAAGAGTCCGACTTCGCCCTGCTCTTCGAGACAAAGGTCCCGGTGCCTATGAAGCTTCCCGGTCGACCTTACGGACCCGGAATGAAACCCTGGTATTATATGGAAGATTGAGGCTAGACTGAGTTGGGATGAATTACAATTTCTTCTAGTCGATTGATATGATCACGACTTAGTCGAGTAGCTAGACAACTAAAGGATACTATCTCATACTCGACAGTGTCGTAGTCAATACTGTAGCCAATATTGACGACCCAGGGACGCCATGTGTTGACCCTTCTTGAATACCGTGAACAAAATACAGTCTGAATATAACTGAAGCTAAGCTTGGACAATTTCAGTGAAAGATACCCTCGATCGTGCCTGATGAGGACGACATAGAACGCAAAGTAATTTCACTTCATGATCGAAAGAACCACCGAAGAGTGACATACATAGTCATCTTGAGACATCGAAGGATTAATGGAAATTCTTATTACACTATGAATATCGACTTGGAGAGCTACAACCGAGGAAGTTAATTATGTTGGCAATTTCTATATTCGACTGTCTATTCTAATTAAGAAGTAATACTACCACTACCGCTGAGAAGATAGAACTGAAAATGACAAACAGACGATCAAAGACGACAGGCTATCACCGATCTTTCTGTAGGAACGCCACGTAAATGCCGAAAGTTGCATGGACCGCATGCGCGATCAAATAAAACGCCATATGTGCTAGATAAACAGCATAGAAACATCTCGCATTGCAGGTCATGCAACGTGATCGTGATCATGCTGATGGGGATGTAAATAAAAAGAAAAAGGGCCAGCATAATGGTTAATGTAGCTCGCGAAACGGAACAGGAGGGTATTAAAGATATAAGGTGCGTTCAGATCAGGCTTTCTCGGACTGATCTGACTTCTTGCTGGTGATTTTGGAGACGGCGTTCTTGAGACCATCGATCAGCTTACCCAGGAGGCCAAAGATGAAGCCAATACCGAAGGACCAGCCGCGAACGCGCACGGTGTAGATGAAGAAGTATACCAGGAACCAGTTGATGATGCAGAAGGCAAGGAAGATGCCGAAGCAGCGCCACTTATCACCATTGTGGACGTTCAGGGTCTGCATGTACTCTTCACCGTTGCGATACGCGCAGTAGCTGCAGTCAGACGTGGCGTTTGGGTTGCTGAGATAGCCGGAGCGGGCAATCTCAGAGACGAAGCGACCAGCGTATTGAGCGCAGGTCTGGCCTGGAGGCGGATTGAAATGAGTGGCTTCCTGGGGTGCGCAGACGACTTCGGTTCCTGGTAAAGTACTAGAAAGGACTCCACGGAGCCACCACGTCGTTGGGTTGACGTAGTACATCCAATACTTCCAGAACACTGGGTATGCGCTGTACGGACGAACAATACCGTTGAAGAGGTTGACCATGACGAAGAAGAAGGGGAGGACCTAAGATATTGTTAGAAGAGGACTTCTTGTTTCAATGCACGGATCACGGGATTTCCTTACATTAGAGATGACCGTAAAGGACGGCGCGAAGGCGCAGATCCACTGTCCCCAGCTTGCTTGGAATAGGAAGAAAAGCATGGTCATTAGGAAGACGTAACCGGCGGAGCTTGAGTCTGTTGGAAGTCCGACGGGGTAATACCACAACACCCAGTACACAACAGCTGTGACGATAGCGGCTGGAATTTCGCAGACAATGTTCGCAGTGCAGAACGCGATCCATCCGTAGATGCGGGATGGATATTCACGAGCCTCCCAGAGAGCACGATTCATATAGAACTTGGGGACGATACTGTTCATGACAATCGGGGGAATCAGAATGATCAGGAAGGACGAGAACATCCGATCCTGCATGCTGGAGATGGTATTCCCGAGCATCCAGAACGTGAAGCCGTTGAAGATACCAATGATAACACTAACGAAGAGCTTCCCGTAGTAATACGAGGGGTCTCTCCAGTACTGCAGGAAGAGTCTCTTCGTAAGCATGGTAGTTTGCGTTGTGACAGGAGCAGCGAATTCATATTGTTTGCCAGTCTCTGGAACAGGAAGCTTGCTACGTTCCTCTCGAATACGCTGGATCTCCTCCAGGAGTTGACGGTTCTGCTCGGAGTTCTTCCATTCTTCGTTCCAGTCGATCGGTCTTCCATCTTCCCTCTTGCCTCCCTTTGCCGCGGTCTCAAGGATGAATTCAGCGACGTTCTTCGATGGTGGGCAGACAAAGCCGCGCTCCGCAAAGTATTGGATCACTGCCGAGCCATCTTTGCCAACAGGGCCGAAGTAGAATGTGTTACCACCAGGGTTGAGAGCCAAGATCATGTCGAACTGTTGAATGAGCATCGAGGACGGCTGGTGAATGGTACACACGATAGCCTGGCCCGCTTGAGTTAACTTCTTCAAGAAACGCACGATGGAGAAAGCTGCTTGACTGTCAAGACCACTGGTAGGCTCATCGAGGAACAAGAGAAGACTTGGCTTAGCAGCCAGTTCAACTCCGATCGTAACTCTCTTTTTCTGTTCGACTCCAAGAGAGCTGATCAGGGCGTCCTGGATATCCCCAAGCTCCAAAAGCTCGATAATCTTGTCCACATATTCGATCTTCTCCTGGCGCGGAATATTCCTGTCCTGTCGGAGGATGGCTGAAAACTCCAGGGCTTCCCGGATAGTGGAAGTGCCATCATGAAGATCCATCTGCTCACAGAAACCGGTCCCTCTTTGGAACTCTGGGCCAAGGGGTCGGCCGTCGACGAGCATATCTCCAGTTACCACACCCACCTTCTGGCGCTGGGCGAGGGTGTTCAACAGTGTTGTCTTGCCAGCTCCTGAGGCGCCCATCAGGGCGATCATAACACCTGGCTTCGCGTAACCGTTGACACCATTCAGGATTTTCCTAGTTCCATTTCCATACGGCACGGTGTATTCAACATTGCTCCATGTGAAGATGCGATCACTGGAAGTAAGATCTTTGAGTCCGTTGGCGTCGGAAGAAGGGGAAGCATCACGGGAAGAGGCTCCTATCTGTCCAGTTTTGACCTTCTCTTCATCGTTGGTGTTTCCATGTTTGGTCAACTGTGCAGCACGTTTGGTTTTCTTGAAGACCAATGCTCCACCGCCACCGCCCACAAAAGAGAGAGTTTCTGTAGCGATGATGGTGACTAACAAGTACAGAACCGTGAACGCAATTACCACGCCAAAGTTACGCCACAGATGATGTCTCGTAAATTGGAACGAGGTCTCCAGATAATCTTTTCCTGAGACTCTCGTGCTACCGAGCTGTGATCCAGGGAGAGAGCAACCTTGGTAGCGTGGGTCGACACCAGGACCCTGAGGCACAAGCATTGACGGTGCACACTCCATCTCCCGATTTGAGAACTCATTTGCCAGGACCGCCTCGTAACTGTACGAGATTGGGTTGATGTAATAAATCCAGCCAAACCAAATTGAGTCTGAGATCAAGGTCTGTTTCGGGATGACATATCCGACGAAGATGATCAGGAGATTCAGTGCAATTCCGCTGAATCGAACGGCATCATCAATGGTCGGCGACAGAGCAGCAAACATTCGGTACAACGCTGTAATACAGAAGGTGTTTGTGTACACGAATAATGCGTAGATCCAGAATTTCGAGACATCAACATCTAGCCCCGCCATAAAGTAAACAATAACGGTGAAGACCGCTACCATGACGAAGATGAACGGAAAGTCGACAAGAATACGTGCCAGAGAGACGGCTGAGGGTCGATAGAAGGCGTAGTCCTTGTGTCTCTTGATAATTACTCGTCCGGACACAGCTGCCATCAGCTCCGTCAATTGCAACCAGCCAAGGAACAGAACCGAGAAGAAGAGCGAACCGCCTCGCGAGAAAGCACCGCTGGTGTCAAGGGATTGGCCGTAGAACAGAGAGCTGACAATGAGCGCGTTGGAAATGATAATGAAAAACTTGGTGTACAAGGACGTCTTGTCTCCCCACAGGAGCCAGAATTCTCGTTTTGTGCATGCCAGGACTTGTCGGACGAATGAGACAGTATAAGGTGACTGCTTTGAGACCGTCTTGCTCTTGGACTGGACCACGGTCTGCTGGAATCGTCGAGTGTCGGCGCAGTTGGTCTCCTGGAGTCGCTTCTCGTAATCTGCAACGTCGTCCAGGAGACGCCTGTACGCAGCACTCTCTCTGAAGATTCTCTCCAGTTCTTCTGCGGTTTTCGGGGTGGAAGCCTCCCGGCCTGGCTGGAACTGGCGGGCGTTGGGGTCGCATAGAGAGGTCAAAAAGTCGGCAGTGGTCCTAGAGATGGTCAGTGGTTCTGTAGTCTTCGTTATAGAAGAGGTACACTCACGATTGCGGCGGGCAGTAGAAGCCCAGGTTGACGAAATATTCCTTGGCTTCGTTCGCAGGGCCCTGGTAGAGCATTCGTCCTTCGTCGATCACCAAGACCTTGTCCATAAGCTCATAGATACCCTCACCAGCCTGGTACAAAGTCACAAGTGTGGTCCGCTTACTGACATCGGTCATGATGCGCAGGGACTTGGCATAGTCCAGTGCGGTACTCGCGTCGAGACCTCGGGTGGAGTTGTCCCAGCACACCACGGTCGACTTGGTCGCCAGCGTCTCAGCGATACTGACTCGTTTTCTCTCTCCACCAGAGACACCACGGACATACTCGTTTCCTACCAGGGTGTTCTTCGTATGGCTGATACCAAACATCTTCAACAGCGCATCCACCACAATGGGGATGCTGGATGAATCATGTCGCTTGGTCTTGTTGATCAGAGAGAATTTCAGAGTTTGCCAAACGGTAAGTGACGGGAAGTGCTGGTCATCTTCCGGGTTGTAGTTGACCTCTCCACGGAAATGTCTGTGCTGCTCTTTGGCCGGGATTCCGCCATAGGTGACCTCTCCAGAGACGTCCGCAAAGGCAGCGCGATCATTAGCAATGGCTTTGAGGAAGGTGGTGCATCCTGCACCAGGTCTTCCCAGGACAAACATCATCTCTCCGTCCCTGACAACACCACTGAAGTCGTGAATCAGCTCTCGGGTGGGTGGTCTCCTGCCAAAATGCAGGGAGGGGATGAACCGCTGCAACAGGTGATACAGATCCGGACCAAAAGTTCCCAGCACTGCATCAGGCAGAGTCTTCACGAAGGAGGCACCCGACAGCACGCCCTTAACGGTCAGATTCTTGAAGACCACGCCGACCTTCTTCGCAGGGTCTCCCACGGTGGTCCGGCGTTCCAGTTGGCCGCCTTGCAAGAACTCGCTCAGGTCAAATTCGGCCTGGTAGGTCGAAGTGGCCGAGGATGCTTCATCGATGGTACCCTCCTCGTCTTTCAAGTCACCCTGCGTCTGCGTTCCTGAACGATACCTACGGACACTCCTCGTTGCAGAGCGAGATCGGTGGACACTCAATCTCGTCAACTCTCTCCTCATCTCTTCAAATTCCTCCATTGCGCCATGGCGGGAGACGGGCTCCCCTTCCTGGTGCTCTCCCCATCGTCCATCGAAGCTTAATTGTGACGGAGTTGCAATCGTGGAAGCTGCGAGAGACTCAGACTCTGGTATAGGCTCTGCTACAGCGCGGGGATCATCTTCTCCAGCTGGCTTCCGATGAAGGCCCTCGGGGACTCCTGGGATGGCTGCCATGGTGTCGAGTGTCACCAGGCTGACCAGCGTAGACGCGCAACAGTCAAGTGCGGTCTGGACTTGACGGGCGAGCAGACGATAATTAAGTAGTCGAGACTCTCGTCCGAGCGCTCAGTCGTCTTACTACTATGAGAAGAGCGCGGACGGTGTTAAAGTAGGTAACGCCGGCAGTAAGCTAAGGGCTCCACCAATGTGCCAGTAGATTAGAAATCGAACCGATAGGGAAATGAAAGAAAATATGGATTAAGCGAGCAGTATGAATTGACGCACAGGACGAGCGGAAGAAACGAATGGAAACACGTGCTAATAGCCCTGTCAAGCTGACCACATGTGCTGCTGATTGACGGTGTTTGTAATGAACTGCTACTCCACGGTTAGGACAGAAGGAAATAGCTCCGATGAGGGTGGGTATGGAAGATTAGAACAATGTCGAAAAAACCAGGCAGGAGGCGAAAGATATGAGTCGTTGACCGCAATGGATACGAGGAGATACACCATCCACACGAGTCAGTCCATGGTGTTAGTATAGGCAGAACAATGAAAAACGGCTGCGTGGTTTGTCAGCTTCAGGGCTGCTAGTCCGTTATGACTGCGATGAGGCCATGGATACGTCCTCACATCAAGATAGTGGACCTGGCAGCGAGACTCCGTGAAGAGGTTCCATTAGAGTATGCAAGCGGATGACGGTGCAGAGATTACCGCTGATGATTGGCAAGCCTCATGCTCTCCGGATGAAACTCGACCGGATCTCGAGCTTAGTAGCCCTAGATTGACCAAATGCGACGAGCGGGCAGCAGGAATTGAGTTGCGAGAACGAGAGATTCACGGTTCGTTGGTTAGAATTAGTGAGTCGGCTGGTTGGTTCGTTTGTTTGGAAGTGGCGGAACCGGATGGAGCATTCTCTGCCTCGGAGATAGCTTAAACGCCGTCTTATCCGGTTTTTGTCTTTTTTTCTTCTTTTTTATCTATTGTTTTTTATTTATTTTTCACTCTTCTCTGCATTTTTTGAATGCGTGATTCATGTCTATTTTCTGATCTTATATCTCTATCTTCTTTTATTATCTCCTATCACCCTTTTCACTTCGGAGATAAACCGGTTACAGTTTGCTCAAATAGAGGGGCGATAGAAGGGAAATACAATCAACAGACGGCTCGCAAGGTCCATGCACAGACCAGTGAATCATTATTACCAATCTGCAGTCACTGTGGCACGGCATTTGAGTCTGCTGTGCCCAATGGTATCCACGGTCTTCTCTCTCGGCTGAAAGCGTCCGGCTTAGAAGCCGAAAAACTCTTGAGATGTTTTACTAATCCATACTTTATCTCCACGTTGGCTCCTCCAACCCTCTTGGTCGCTTTCCTGTGCTGCTTTAAGCTTGCTTACTAGCAGATAATCTTATTGACTATTCACTATTTCTGCAACTCCACGGAGCACGGCGTACTGCAGCATTCCGTGCTCCGTGCTCCGTGCTTCCACCCCTATCTTCTCGAAAGTTCCCCCAAAGATCTCTATCTCGATTGCCAGTGTTACACCGCTCATCGAAGCAGATGGTGAAACAGATCTGCGCTCTCGTATCTCAGCGATACCATAAAGCTTACTCTGATCACGGATCCCAACGTCCCTGCGCCGCTCTTCTCCGCTAGCACTATCAATTTAGCCAGCACTGGTGCACTATAACTATTCAGACAGCTTAGTAGGCTGGTAGACAACAGGATGTCTCTAGTCGTCGATATCGATTCATAACTCACAGATGTCATATCCCCGTTGGTATTCGTTTGACTACTGTACATATCCAGATGCCATCACTAGAACTCTTCACCCCTCGGGGCTGGAACATGCGGGGCGGCCCAATGTTGACCTTGTAGCAAGCCTCAAGTAGTAAATCTGGTGATGCGGAGTCTCACCAGGAACTAGATATGCGTCCTACCAATCGAAACCTTGGTCATTGTCCGAATCGTCGATCCCTTCTCCGAACCGCAGCCCTGGAGTATTCTAGAGTGGAATAGACTAAGAGGCTAAACATGCAACCAACGATAAGTACACGGAGAAATCCTGCGGCGCCTCAAAGGCTCGCTTCCAAACAGACCAGATTGTGAATATACCTTCGTTATCGCTTACCGTTGCTTCGTATTTCTCCGGGGATTTATTTCACCGTTTTTCCAGTTATCGTAGACTGGTTCCAGTCTCCCTGGAAGGCGGAAGGACTTTAACTAGGTATGCATGAAATCTCGGGGAGCATCGTAGACGGTGTTAGTGCTGATACTTCCTTCACCGCAGTTTCGTGCTCCCTGTATCTACTTCACTTATGAGGAAGTACTCCGTACCATACACAGAGTAGTTTCTAAGTACGGAGTAGTTAGTACTTCCGTCATTCCTTTTCAGCTCACCAAGGTTCTGACATCCCCTCGCAACATGCCTCGCGCTACATTTCATATTTTACTCCATAGATAGCTAAGAGGACCGAAGGGAATGTAGGCAATGACATCAATGTACATACAGATCGAGAAAACCAAAAAATTACCAGAGAAATAGACCCAACGTTCCAGACTGATAAGATCTTCATCCTTCACTGCCAGTAACTACGTCTATTCTTCCCATCACTCCCCACAGCTACGACCGACTACGGCGACTGGAACAGTCGAACAATAATAATCTGTGGCTGCGATAGGTTAAATCAATCTACTACTCTATAGAGCTATAGTCACGCAGGACCCGTTTCCTTTCTCGGTTACCCATCACTCCGCATTACGGGTTCTATTCCTATCAAGGAGCTCACCAACTGTCAGTATCTCTTAGTTATCATTAAGACCCACGTCTTCTAAGACTACTTGGTAGTTTCGCAACCGTATTTACAGCCTTCTTCAATATTAATACTGGAACCCACCAAACTATATGTCCCTGTGTCCATCGCATCTCTAGCCTATTGCGCGAATGTGACAAACACGAATTAAACGGAGAAGCAATATGTATCTATTCCCATTCCATGTAAGCGTTCAATCCTGTGTCTTACTACAAGTGAATACAAATATTTACAATTCTAGATCTCATACCGGAACATCATCCCACGACAGCAACGGCTTTACAACCTATAAACGGCAGTCAGTCAACCAGTACAACTAAAAAAGTCAACTGTCCAAAGCACAACTCACCTTTCCTGATTTGAGATCATCGAGAGCTTCGTCTAATTTCGTCGCTGGATAGACCCTCGAGATCTTCTCCACTGGGAACTTTCCGTCTCTGTGTAACTGCACAAGGTATGGGATAATCTGGTGAACATCATAAGCAATCGCTCCAAACAGAAACGTGCATATAATCAAGGTACACACCTTCTTCGGATCCGCATGTGCTTCAATCACACCAATGACGCGTTTACAAGAAGTCAACAGATCCAGCGCATCAACCTGGATCTTAAACCCGATGCGAGGAACGCCAACCAATGCGAGGGTACCATCATGTCCTAAAGCATCCAGAGAAGCTTGCAGCAACACTCCCGCGCCCGTGGTGTCTAAAATCTGGTCAACTCCTCCAGGGAAAATCTTGTGTACCGCAGCTACAAGATCTGGAGACTGGCTCGTGTTGATTGTATGGCTTGCTCCTAGACTGGTCGCCAGCTCAAGTTTATCATCGACCATATCGACAGCGACAATCTGAGTGACCCCTATTGCCTTCGCAGCAAGCAGCGCAGCAAGGCCAACGGCACCCATTCCTAATATTGCCAGAGTGGAAGTTGGTTTCGGACAGAGCACATTGATCACCGTTCCAGCACCGGTGAGGTACCCGCAGGAAAGAGCCGTGAGAGGCGCGAGATCCTCAACGTTAGCATCACACCTTACAACAGATCGCTCTGAGACTATAGCCAGCTTGCTGAGAGATGACTGTCCAAAGAATTGGCCGTGTACGGAGGTACCGTCTGGATACGAGATCGGGGACTTCCCACCCCCTAGTCGAGAGCGTACGAAGTTGAATTCCGTCATACGGGGACAGGCTCCGCAGCGTCCATCAGCACACGCAGAGCAGTTCAGGCAAGACCGATAACACAAGATAACCGCATCTCCCGGCCTTAATGAGGAATCTTTGACGCCCGATCCAATTTGACGTACTACTCCAACTGCTTCGTGGCCTAGAACCGCGGGATACGCACCGACTGGCATGCCTCCATGTTGCACGACAATATCCTACATCGACATCAGTGTCTTTTCATAAAATTGGTACCACTCGACCAAACAAGGACTTACAGTATGACATAACCCAGAATACTTTATCTCCACAAGCACCTCGTCCGCTTGCACTTCATCAAGGACAACATCCTTCAAGACGAACGGACCGTCCTTCTCCTCGACAACATATGCCTTGGTAGGAAAACCCTTGTAAACAGCTGTGCTTTCGCCCATGTTCTTGGCTTTGCTGTGAAGAAGGCAGAATCAACGAGCCCACCCTCAGTTTGTATAGGAACCCATTGCTTAAGGATGGGGCTACAGGAAAAGCCATTATCCATATTGTTCTCTTCCCCAGCGTCTCGAATGTGGGGGTATCGCGCGGCATTTGCCCGTCTTGATATCCGAGCCTCTTCCTTCCCCACTTGCGGTTGACAATTTATAGTTTCCAGCCGAGGCATGGATACGAGATGCAAAGGGGTTTATCCGATACAATACGGAGTACATTGATGTGAATAACGATGAGAAACTTCAGAGGCTTCCTTTCGTTAAGATTTCAGTTACATCATTCTATAAGTATAGGTTTGTTTGCCACTCAAATTTAGTCAATGTACGGGAAACCATATATAGTACGGATCATAGAAAACAAACTCAATCAGGGTGTCAGCACCTTATCACCTATAG
This sequence comes from Paecilomyces formosus, assembly GCA_029606185.1. NCBI lineage: Eukaryota > Fungi > Ascomycota > Eurotiomycetes > Eurotiales > Thermoascaceae > Paecilomyces > Paecilomyces formosus. The sequence continues at coordinate 771,579 of JAPVCB010000011.1, read as the reverse complement.
ACACGGCTATCCAAAACCATGCCCCCAATCTTAACTATCCACTTATGTTGTCTACAAAAGCCAATCACAGCACTTCAGACCATCGCCTTGCGTGGTTATCATCCCGGTTGACCGGCTTTTTCGTGGGCTAATAAGGCCGAAGTCGGTCCGAAAATAAGTACAATTACCGCTCATGATGAGACCGAAGAAGCGGAGAAAGAAATGTTTGAAAAAGGGTTTATTCGGGTGTTCTGAATGGCATATCCCAATATACGGACCCTTTTTCTTTTGGCTTTGGTTGTCGGAGCGGGGGCGGGGGTGGGGGAACGGAGAGAATTGGGGGTAGATCGATAGAGATAATCCCTAGCTTATGCAGCGAGCAAAATAGCCTTTTATAGGTCTTTTTCTTGAATCTCATATTTACGTGTATTCCCTTCGCCTTTTCTTTTCTTCTCTTTTCATTCATTCATTTTTTTTTTTTTTTAAACTGCAAATCATGGACACCATGGACTGAAAAAAATCCGTCTCTATACCAGTGAGCTACTGTCGCGGGATTACGTGAATCGAAGTCACTAACACTCTATGCTCTGCTAACTGGCCAGAGAATCATACATGGCATATTTACCAGTATCAACACAGATAGCTTTCCGAAAACGCAATATCCTGACTAGTTATATAACCTATCCAATGAAGTATCCTACCATACCTCCCTTCGTTATCAGATAATGCCACTGTCTCAAATTCACATTATAGTCAAGACTTAGATCCCTGCTCTGATGTCTGGGTATCTCGTACGTAGCCATAAGCTGCCTAGAATTCCACGTATGTACCGGTATGCGATCATGAGCATAATGTAAGAATTATGCAAATTTATCCTGTCTCAAGTTGAGTGAAAGGCAGAATTCTATTTGTTTTGCAATTCCTGACCGGAGATTGAGGATGAACCAATGCCACTGAAGCGACTGGATAGAATCGTCCTGGCAGGTCGTGTGCCAACAACGGATTTGCCACTTGCACCTTGTTCTTCCAGCCACTCGTGCGTTAAAGAGTTGCTGGAAATTGCATTTTTATGCTTGTCGTCATCCTCGACTGTCGACTCCGCAGCAACGTTCATGCGATCATTTATGGCAATGATGCACTTGAGCAGCTCTTGATCTTTACCGTCAAAATCTATCTCCCGCCGCTCAGACGGCACAACAACTGTGACGCCACCCTCATCGACATAGAGATTATATTCAATACCTGTCTTTTTCAGACAATCCAAGAATTGTCGTGAGACTTGATTGTCTAACTGGCTGGCTTCATAAACTGTGACATTGTCCACATTTTGTGACGATGCCATCATCGACAGAGATATAAACGACAGTGCAAGTATGACGAATGTAGAAAATAGTTTGATTGTATATGTGTAAGAGGCAAGAATGTCGATTAGGCACGGAGAAGCTATATTGAAAGACTTGCTTGCTTGATTCTAGTTAAGGGGGACTGATGCTTATATTTATCTTCTAGTCATACAAAGGAATCATCTAGCAGGTTCTGTCTATAATTAGAATTCGGAGGATATGATAGATCACATTGGTATTTGCTTTGTGCACCGACGGAAAACAATAAATTATTTGATAAACTTAAATAATTTGATGTTATGCACGGTGAAGAAACAAATTCTGTCCAGAAATGTGATGTGTGTATGCATGTGCTTCTCGTCTCCTTGGGAGCTCAGCTGCTCCATCCCATGGATCAGGTACACTAATTAGATAGATTCGACTACTATATAATAATAAAGCAACTGGGAGGTTTTCGTCCCCTATCTATATTCTCTTCTTCCCTGCTTCCGTGTTGCCAAACTCGAGAATTATATTCGATTCTGTCTAAAACCCTCTAGCTGCCTAAGCTATAAAAGATTAACTTTATAGAGAACTAGGTTGTTTTTCAGACTGGATCTGCAGCTCATGAAAGCCGCGAAGCCAGCCCTTTTGGATTATCAGGGCTCCGAGGCCCACGTACAGCTGGGCGACCTCAGCGCTTTCAGTACTCTTTATTTCACTGTTTCAGTCGCCGCTGATCTCTCCAAGTAGGAAAGCTTTGACTGCAGGATAAGGATTCAAGGGAGTAAAAGTCCACAACACCTAGGTCAGAATAGCAAATCAAGAGATGACTATGGGGAAATGGTTCTTGACATATTGTCCGATCTGGAACTCTAAGCATCTGGATTTCCTTCGTTTGTCATAGTAATTAAAGCAGAATTACACCACAATCAATACTTACAGATCCCAAAATCTTAGACTCCCCTCTGTATCAGGAATAATAACAAGCCGTTTTGAACAAGCCATCTCAGCGCGCGGGAATCTTTCTGCTTTATCCTGCGCACGCCTGCTGAACTGCTGCTTCAAATTGGTCTCTAAATTGTACACATTGACTGTCCCCTCATTGACCTGGAAAATGAGCTTCTGCCTGTTCAGAAACCTGACTCCCTGAACGTTTGCGAGAAATCACATCATATGATCTTCAAACGCCAGACTCCATTGCATCTGTTCCTGTCCCGTATATGGATCCCAGATGGCAAGGGTGCCTTTGTCGGCTCCACACGCAATCATAGTGCCATCGATACTCCATGCTATAGACTTTGTGCAGCGGTGAAAGTCAAAGGAAGAGAATTTCCGTTCAGTCCTGATCTCGTAGACGTGCACCTGGCATTTTGGACTTTCTTGGCTAATGGTAAGAAATTCTCCATCTGGATAAAAAGCACCACACCAAAGTTGGCTGCTTCTCCAACCCCGATCGCAAGGAGCAGATCATCGGGACCAAGGGTGAGAGTACTTTCAAGTCTCCACCTGAGCTGAATCGCCGCCTTCTCATGGCCCCATTGCCGGGGATGTCCAGGGGTCCAGGACGCAGGGAATCCTGCTTTCGAAGTGAAATCGTGTTCGAGGGCGTAGGTATACCGTTCGAGAAACTTCTTGTGGTTCATCATGTTGACTCCAGCCTGTGCAGTGTCTCTTTGGTTTAATGTGTTTCTGGACGAGAGAACATTTAATCAATGTTTTTTCTGTTGCCAAAAGCGAGAATGTCTTTAGTCTTGAACTGAACTGTCTTTTAATTCGATTTGTTTCAAATCAAGAACCAGAGAGGTGGGTAGAACACGATTGCCAGATGAGCGGTTGACTCATGAACTGAGGCGACCCTGACAAAGAAAGAAGATTGTCAAGGTCAACCCCTGGGCCGTATCATGGCTATTACTCAGATGCGCACTGCGAAGATAGGGCTCCAACACTGCCAGTCTTGCAGAATATGCTGGATTCCGTGTTAATTTTTGGGACTTGCACCTGCTCTCAGAACTATGGTAACTAATCCGAGCCTATTGTGCCATATACGAAAGTGGAACCAGAATTGTCGGCATCATGATATTCTTCATAACTGACCGAGAAGTAGCTTGATCTGTCAGTCAACCTCAAGTACGGGAGTATTCTGAAAATAGTCCTTTAGTGTTGTTTCATGGGTGTCATTTGGAAGCATTTTTCGAAGTTGGGAAGGATATTTTTTAACCGTTTTGTACCTTTTTGTAGACGTTAGGAAAGAGCCCTTGTGCATTTTTAACCGTGTTAGCCAAGGATTGTGGGTCATAGTTATAGATATATTTCTCGAGTATGTTTCTAGTGGCTTGTAAGAGACCTTCCTACGATGGTCGAAGGAGGACAACATATTTTAATTTCATTTGCAGTCCAGCGGTGGTAGTTATAATGATTAATGCTTACTTTTTCAGTATTGCGTTGATAACAGCGAGTCCTTCCAAGGTTTTGAGCTTATAGTTTGATGAAAGCTACATATCCAAGTCTGCGGAAATGCTTATGTCTACTTTTAAATCTTTCACAGAGAATTGGGTTAGCCTGGCATTAGTATTTATTAGGTCAGGCAAATATTACAAAGTTAAGCTATTAGAAATGTCAGAGTTCAATATTAAAAAGAGTCTAATAGGTTTAAGTAATGATTCAAGCTTTGATAGTGAAATCCCTACAGGTCCTCTGGAGTAGACAGGATGATCTGCGAATGCGCTTGGCGAGAACATATTACTTGATTAATATTTAAATCTGTACCTACTTACCTGCTCGTCTACCTATCTGCCTCTCTTTGGTATGGTCCATATGCACGCATGCAGGTACATACATAACACATATTCTCTGGCTCTCGGGCATAAATAAACGACAGCCATCAATGATAGCACTATATTTACCTCCAAAACAAAAACAAGGAACCAACTCAACAACCCACCTGCCTAACCAAACCCACAAGTGATTATTTCCATTCCCACCCATCTCCATATCGACACTCGAAACTCGACGAAAACGTGCTTTTCTCGACCTTGCTTATACCGTCTACAGTACGTGCCCACCTGCCTACCCACCTACCTCCTTGCTTGCCTAACGCTCTCGCAGCGGGGAATATTTTGAGAACCCATGTCCAAGATTTTCGATAAACAAAGGAAAGGAAATAACTATCGAGGAAGAGACTGCCGTGGCCTATCAGTATATTATCTTGTTCTCTGGACTGAACTATCCAGCCATCGCTCTGTATTTCCCTTATTCTTTATCCCTCCCTATCCCTAGACATGGCGTGGCCGCTTTCGGTCTTCCCGTCGGGCCGTCGTGCCGAAAAGGAAGCTAGATACTGAGTTTCCCCTCTTCTTCTGCGGCCGATACCGTACCATGCCTAGAGTTCATTCGAACCGGTATTGTCTATCAAGCTAGAGCTCCCTGTTTACGGAATAGGTAGACTAGTGGTGGTCTTGAATGTATAATGATAATCTGATAGTCCTTCCAGTTCTGAGAACCGCTCGAAGAGCTATAATCACACAGCAGTGTAGCTTAACTAGCACCTCTGCCACCCCGGGGCAGAAAACAGAACAAAAAAGAGGAGGGAAACGAGAGCAAAAAGCCTCTCCATCAACAGCCCACAAGGGATGGTCCATACTGATGAGACGTAGCTGTCGAGCCCTCGTCGAGAACCGCTTAATAACAATAGTAATGACGAACAAGAAAAGAAAAGAAAAGTTACAGACAGATAACCGCCCCATGACAGACCCATCCGACCAAGCCGTAGCTCATGAACACATTATAAAAAAACAAACAGAACGGTACAATGGCCCGCAACGTTGAACCCAAAGCAAAATAAAAGGCAAAACGCATACACCACTCTTAATGCCCTTTTGTAAAGGAGAAACCGGTAGCCCCGATTTTATGGCTTTTGAATTGCCGTAGCAGTGAACAATAAAGACAGAAAAACGGTTGGCGAATGCTCCGGCCCAAATGAACACTGATTCCTTTCCCTAAATTCCTATTCATCCGCGCAAAAAACAAACCAGAGGGGTATCCTTTATTATATCTGCGGCTGAGCAGGAGCCGCAGTGCTCCACGTGGAGATCGGTTGCCCTCCAGGGTAGCTGGAGTGGCCGGCAGGAGGGCCTCCCACGTAATACTGTGGTCGGTCACTGCCCGTATAGTAAGAAGCGGGAATAGGATTCGACTCTCGTCGCGAGAGATTCGGGTCAAAAGGTGATGCAGCGACACTGCGCTGATCCAGTGACTGCGAAGCAGTCCCGTCCAGAGGACCCGGTAGGCTGAAGCTACCTCTTGGATACGTAGCCGGCGTCGCCGCGTCAACGGGGGAGGTAGGATCCGCAGCGACACTCCTCGAGGAGATGGAATGATTTCGATAGACAGTAGGACTGGTGTTTGTTTGCGAACGGTTTCGATCAGTGATGGGACTAGGCACAACAGGACTGATCGCGGGAGGAATAGAGGACGAGATATGGCTTTGACTCATGGAATCGAAGCCGGTTCCATATTGAGGAGTGCGGAATGGCGAGTACTCTTCGGTCTTCGTCTGCAATTGGCCGGCAGCTGCTGGCGCGGGCAGATAGTGATTTGACGCTGGCTGGGGCGGGAGCGGCGCGCTGATCGGATAGCCAGAAATAGGACCTGAAGGCGGAGGATGTGTAGCGCCATAGGGGGCTCCATGTAGATAATAATCAGGATGTGGGTTAGGCATTGGGTATCCGGGAGGCGCAATGAGTGCCGGACGGTAGCCGTACATAGCCTGGGAGGGGTCATTCGGGTTCTCCATGCCGGTTTCGAGATCATCAATCGGGGCCCTGAAGCTCTGCTTCTGTGTGAGTTCGGCTCGTGGTCGAATATATCGCAGAGATTCCACCATGGATGGTGGGTTCAGCGCCCCCCGCATCACGTCCTCAACACTGTAGTATGAAACCAGATGATGCGTCACACCCGATACCGTCACACTCATCGTCTTCTTCACCAGTCCCGAATCTTTGAAACCGTACGAATCGACCAGCGAACCGACGAGAGCTCTCTCCATCTCCGACTGCGCTGGTCGGTCGCCAAACCCACCCGATGAAGATGTCGTGGGCGAAGAATAGCCTTGGCCATTGCTCTCTGGTCGTGGATAGGGTTCTCCCGGTCTTGTCGAAGTCACTGGCCGCCTGTTTCCCTTCTTCATTGCGCGCTTCTTCTCGCCCGGAGGAAATGGCTTATCCAGCTCGCGATATACGAGGAAATTGCCCAGTATCCGACTGGGACTCCACGTCACACCGTCCGTCCATCGCTTGATCCCTGACGAATTCTCTTCGTAGATAAAAACGCTGCCGCTCCGGACCAGATGGCTTCGTTCCCGGTCATGCGGGCGTCGGGGAACGTGGTGCAAGACGCCCGTTAGACAGGCCTCGAACAGGATCAGCGCATCGTGAGTCGTCGCGACGTATCCCGTATACGTGGGTTCCAACACGGCCGCGGTGCCGTTGACCATTGTTTGCGTTTGTGCAGTTAAGCCTGGGGAAGATAGCTGGACAAGGATACAATATAATCACAACAGAGTTGACCCGCCACAGGGCAAGGTTTCTTGCGACGCGGATACGCTATAGACGGATTCTGATTAATCACCTCGATCACCCCGAAGAATGAAAGTTAAACACAAAAGAGGAAGGCTCTCGGAAAGGATTGATTTGTGTTGGCCGTTGACTTTGGTCTCTTGATCGTCTTCTTTCCGCTGTCAACATGCGGACATAGGTGGATTTAAAGGGCGGCCTGCACGATCGGATGCGATGATGGGCGCTCGAGAGGGGGTTACTCGTCCACGGAGGATTTTCAAAAGGATGCGCTCGCGACGACGTAAATGACTGTGTGGAGGATTGCTGGTACAACCTGAGTGACAAACAAACTACACGGGCTAAGAGGATGGACTGCGCGGGTTGACAAGCAACACGGATCTGGTCCTCACAGTAGTGCAGCCGTGGTCGATACGGTCCAGAGAGATCTCAATCTGAAAAGACAGACTGAGGAGAGAGGTTGGCAGTTGTTCACAGTTGGTTCAACAATGGGAAGTCCGGGAGAGTAGGTTGTCCCACGGGATCCCGGCCGATAACGGGTGCTGTACAGGGACTCTGCAGGTGAATGGGCAGCGTCGCGCAGGTCGACGGCGGTTTTGTTTTGGAATCAGGACGAATGAGACTGGTGGCCGTGATGATTGATTTGTATGTGCTTGGTTCAAACTCAAGCTAAAGCTTGTGCCACGAACCCCCCCGAGGTTAATGCTGAAGCTCTGTTTTCTTACCGGCGGGGTGCTTTCGATGGGGCCGGTGCTGGGGGGAGGGGATCCGCTAAGTTAAGCGGGATTGCACGCTTCTCTCTCTTGAAGGGATCAGCAGAAAGAGAGGGAAGAGGCTGAGGGAGAGAAGGAAAGAAAGGGGAGAAGGAGAAGAATGTAAAGTAAAGAAAAAAAGATGAAGAGAAGAGGAAGAGAAGAGAGAGGGACGAGGAAGAAGCTAGAGCACAACAGCCACGAGTCCAGCAGATCGGGGAGGGCTAGAGTAGAGTACCTAGAGCAGAGCAGAACAGAACAGAGAGCAGCGAGAGAGAGATAGGATGACGGAGTAAGTATGGTACAGGCAGTACTAAGTAGTGTAATTATGGCGAGGAATGAACTGGGTATGGGCGCCTTTGCACGATCGAGGGGGGCAGGGCGCTGAATGGCGGACGGACAGACCCAGAACGAGAAATAATCCTCAGTGAGAGGCGGGCAGGGAAGAACAGCCGGTGCGGGACCACGAAATGGACGGGCGGGTGGAGGCCAGGCGCGACTAGTGGAGCCGGCTGGACGATGGTCGAGATGGCATCGATTCGTGTCTGCTCGTCTGGGATGGAGGGCTCAAAGTCTGGAACGGGTGGAAACTAGAGCAGAGAGGAAGAGGAAGAGAAGAGGAGCGGAGAGGAAAGGAACGGAGTGGTGGATGGATGGTATAGATGGTATGGATGAATTGGAATGGAATCGGCATGTAATGAGATGCTCTATAGATGGGACAGGTATAACCAGTAGGAACTACAGGAAAAAGTGAGGAAGATTAATTAATTAACTAATTAATAGGAAAATATGAATATCTACCAGTATACTATCCTTGACAGTAACCTCCATACATCACAGCATATGATACAGACAGGCAAGTAACTACAGTACATCCATAGCTATCTAGCTAATTAACACTGCCAACCACTCACAGCATCAGACACCCAGACGGGACAGAATGATGACACCGCAGGAACGGGTCAAAAGACGCGATGGCAAGGAATCGCTCCCGGAAACAGGCCAGCTCGGATGAACTTCCAGGCTATCCACATTCAGATCTGACGGTAATAATAGAAGATAATTAACTAACTGCCAGTATCGAGCATCTAAACTGCCTGTTCTCACAAGTCGTGAGGGGGCAGACGCACTGGACACTTGGGGCGACCGAGGGCAGATCCCAGAGAGGCCCGCGAGCTGTGGGCCGCAGTGGGCTGAGCAGGGCCAGTGTCTGGCTGTCCTCGCGGTTGAAGAGTCCTCTGGATCTGATAGAACAGTATACGGTACACACTCTGACCTGACCTGACCTGACCTGACTCCCTTTTAGTTCCCTCTCTCCGATGAGACTGTCTCGGTGATTATTATTTTCCCGTACTTAGATACTACTAGTTTACTGACTGTCTGGCTATTCCTTAGTCGACGACCACCATGAACTAGGGCAGTGCCCAGGGCCAGCTGAACGATCTAGCCGTTAGGGCCCTTTTCTGCTCTCGCGCTCGTTTCTCACCTTCTCCTCACGCGCTAACGAACGCCCGAGATGGCGCTTGGCCCGTGAGTCTTTTTGAGGGGTCGAGTCGCCGTGGTGGAGACTCGTCAGCACCGACAGCCCAACCACGGCTCTGCCCTGATGAAGCCAGGATGATGTGCACCTGGCCCAAGCTGTCTGCTCCTTCTGCTCGATTCGCGCCGTTCGTCCGTGGGATGAGAATATGCCCCGCGGGCTGTACGGAGTAGACACGGCCGTGATGAGTCGCGTCATGTCATGTTGAGTGGGAAGTAGAATAGAGTAGAGTAGAGCAGGGCAAGAGTACAATCAACGGACAGCAATAGATGGAGAACAACCAAGTTCAAACGGGAGGAATCATAACAGCAAGACCCCCCTGCTGCTGGAGCTGCAGTGCATCAGAAGAAACCAGAGTCGATCTCCCCAAGCTGGTCGCTTAGAGGAGGATCTGAAGATCCACGAGCGAGATGTCTCTAGCTGGGGGTGTTAGGGCGGACGGGGTCTCTCCTCGACTCTAGTGCTCAACTAACCAGGACACTCAAAGCGATCGCGATGATTGGCAAACCTCCCAAGTCCGTTCGGGCTGCTGGGCACCACTCCGGTCCGCGCGCGGTCCACCATCTCGTCCTCGATGATCGTCTAGACGGCTTCGTCGGCTTGCCAGCGACCAGACCAGAACTCCAGAAAGAGAACAATCACAAAACGGGAAACGAGGATCCGGATGGGCTGGCCATCTCACACGAGGAAACCAGGGACACCTGCGTTATGATGTGATCGATTGATTGATCGATCGATTGATGGCTACCTCTGATCAAGTCCGTCCGTTATCGACAGCCCTGCTGGCTTCTGACCAAAATCCCGCGCGCTTCCGCCGATGATGCGTGTTTCCAGGGAAATTGAGCTTCCCCACCACGCCGCTGATCCAGCAGCGCCCCCGGAAGCCCACGAGCGCACTGTCCTCTGCTAGGCGAACATCTGGATGTCCGGGTTGGGATGACGAGGGGACGAGCAGCTATTTATCGGTCTTCCTCTGTCGGGTTGTGGCTTTGTCTTTTTGTCTTTCTCTATCTTCAATGCGCCGTGCAAGGTTAGATTTGGCTTGGATTGAGAGTTTGCGGTAGCTTCTCCAGTTCTCCAGGGGCCCCGGTTTCTTGAGCTTAGATTGAATTTGCTGCGAAACCTTCGCGGGAGATCCCCAGCAGATCCAGAACGCACGATAGTAACGACTATACCAGTCCAGCGATGGCGCTCCTGCAGCCATCAGACATGGATTCTCCTTCTCATATGATGGCCCGTGGCCATCCGGAAACAGGCCAGCAGCAATTGTGCGACAGCAGACATCGTGCCGTCATTATTGCTGGGATCGGTTTCCTGATGAGCAGCCACTCCAAGCTTGGTGGCGGAGAGGACTTTAATCAGCAGGCGTAGGTTTGGCGCGTGGTTGTTGGAACTCAATTGAAAAGCACGGCCCCGACACAAAAGGTTATCGGCAAAGGAACGCCAGCAAGCGTGAACCTTGAAGCCAACAAGCAGTGTTCTTAAAACCTCCGTGTCCCTCAATACCAGACTTGAGACGACAGGGGCAGATCCGAGTCAGTAGAAACTTACTCTAGCCACGCATCATCCCCCCGGCCATCCTGGAAAACCAACGGCGATCAGGACTCATACGGCCTCGATTGGGACTGGACCGTGGTTTCTGGTTAATGAGACGTGCTTTCGACGTCGGACGGTGCTGCGGTCGATGAAACTAGGCCTACTTCAGATCCGACTTCAGAGGATGAAAAATACGTCGGCCAACTTCCACCGGATCGGGGGACGAAAAGTCACATTACTGCCGGATGTGTTCACCCAAGTATTCGCGCGTCTAAACCGATCGAATTGCAGGCTGGGTAGACCAGTGAAATCCAGTCATTTTGGGCAAGTCATCCGAATACTTGTAGCAATCGCTTCGAATTCTCAGGCACAGCAAACCGCGCGTGTTCCACCACTCCTATACCACAAACGCGGACGGTTGCAAATTATGCTGTGTCCTATGTCTTAAATGATCATGGGACAATACTGGTTCTTTGAATTCGTGTGAGATATCAAGATGCAGTTTGTGTGCATCCACTGGCACAGACAGTCTTACCCGTAATTATCATATTCAACGGCCCTTGGGTGACGGAGAGGCCGGTGGCTGAAGAGCACTGCGCTGTCCGGCTCTCGAGCGACCAATTCCCATCTGCCATCGACTTTCGTCTCTGGTACCGGAGCTCAGAGGGCCTTGCGTTCTGACAGGCCGAGGAGATCCGCTTGTCATGACTAGAGCGTCTCCCAAATCAAAAACTACGACTAGTGTAATCGCATCTGTGTGGCTGGCCTCAAAGCTCTCCACTGACCACCGTGCCTGAGCGTTCCACAGGGCTGGGCTGGGAGCTCGACATGCGAGAGCGCACGAGGGACGTTGATAGGAGATTCACCGTTTAGTGGCAGTTCTCACAGGCATGGAAGCGCTTGGTGGAGGCTCGCGAACACCTGCAGATCACTGGTCAACCGCAGTTGCATACTAACACCAGGATGAAGGTCATGATGATAATTAACGCCATATGGTACCAAGTGGTGTACCGGCGCTCACTTGCGGGTCGGTTCTCGACAACCGCGTACCCGGTTTACCTGGACAACTGCTGCGTTAGCCAATGGGGCAACCGTCCTTCATATCGCACATGGAAAAAAAGACGTTCTCGGTGCCCTTTCTTCACTAATCATATTACTGTCAGCCGCCGATGTACGGAGTCGCAGACGCGGAAATAGGTGTGGCAACATTGTGAATCGACCTTTCTGGCTGAATCGGCCACAGCCTGCTCTCCAGTCGGCAAGTGGAGGCAACTAGTTTATCGAGCAGGACAAGATGGGATTCCTGTAAGTTCAAAATGACAGGACGCCTTCCTGACCCAGCCGTAGGGAAACAGACATCCCTCCCAGCTCGATCCTCGTACTCGGTTGGGCGGCCACCAAGTCAAGCGCGTGCATTTGCGCCACGGCGATGCCATTCCGCTGATCTTGTTGCGGCCTTCCCCTCATATCATGCATCAGCCGCGCAGAACGTCGATTAATTGGGTTGGGGCCGAGGTTGCTCATATCTGCTAGTTGAAACTTCTCCGCTCTGCTCGGGCGGCGACGGAGCAGGTACAGACGCCGTCATCCATCCCGTGCCTTACACCCTCTGCACGTTCTCTGCGTCCAATGTCCAATCCACTTGGCCTGTCGTTCCCAGCATCTACACTCTTGGGACCTGCACGTATCCACTAAGCCAAATAGCCCCATGCACCTTGGAACAAGCTTGTGCGGTGGCCGGTCTGGGTTTCTGCATCACAAAACGACTAAAGCCGTTCGTACCACTGATACCAACCTCGAGTAATAATCGCTCTCCCTCTCTGTATCGTCACCTCATATTCAGTTCATCCATCTGGTGCAGAATCCGGCCAAGTATCAATTGCCTCATTTATTGCCACTCGAGTTCTTCGTCGCAATGTCCAACACGACAATAGATCGAAACAGAGGCGGGTTACCTAGTTCCCGCGTCTGCATGGCAGGGGCAGCAATTGAACTGACCCCGCCTTGATAGCCCAGCCGCCTGTCGGTCCCAATAACGATGTAGCATCGGCCAATGGCCCCGTGCCTATCGTATACATGTATTCCACGAGGGTCCACGACATGATGGCCATGCCATGGAGGCAGACAACAATCTCCAGCAGACGAAGTAGTGTCGAATCGTTCAGGGACGACAATTTTTCCTAAATTGGCTTGTACCCGCGAGTCTTCTCCTATGTATCCTGCCGGACCTTTGCAGTGCTACGACGCGGGATATTCTCTGTTTGTCCACACTGCTAGTCTAAGCTAGTCGATGATGACGATGGCAGCATCATGATTAATTGGATGATGAGGATACCAATTACCTCTTCGTCATAGTGTAGTTATTCATGGAACGCAGCAATTCGAGGTGGGAATGGAAATGAGAAATGGCGATCGGAGAAATGTGTGGTTTTAGATCGAAGAGAGCACCTACTCCAAGGACTAGTGGTTAGTTTGGTGGTACATAACTGCACGAGCATGGTAGAGCACTTCTGACGATTCTCATCCCGCGCATCATTCAACAGTATTGGTCCTCGAAATCCAGAGCGGATGGTTTCTGATCTGACTCGCTGGTTGGAATGCACCTCGAGAACTGCTTACCTCTCTCTCGACACGCGACTAGACCAGATCAGTACTTTCGCCACAGCTCTCCTGTGGCCTCACTCAATGCGTGGACGTTCGTATTTGTCGAGTGGTAGGGCCAGGTTGGTGGATTGGTAAAAGAAGCAGATCTCTCTCCAGGGATCTACCCAGCAGAGTAAGAGTAGATGCTCGCGGCAGCATGCAACCGACCGCACGACACCGCCTTTGGTTATTTTTTTTATTATTTTTTTTTTCCTCCATTAGAGCACTTGATCTACTTGTCCCGTTTAAAGAATGGAAAGAAAAGAGACGTTAAGCCAGCAACTCCAGGGACTTGGATCAAAAGAAACAAACTCCAACGATTGCCGCGTGCGGCATGCCATGTTCATTCTTTCAGGGTCGAAGTGACCCCGCGAGGACCCGGGAAATTTAGAAGCTCCTCGGTATTCGGGAAGCGCCTGCTTTCCCCGCGTTAATTCTTCTTCTACTGTGACGAGTCTGAAAACATCGGGTACAGCCCCCCCTACGATGCGCGACTTCACGCAGATAGCATGCTAGTGCCGGTATTGTGTGGCAAAAGCATAGATTCTGACCTGATTTGAGAAGGGTAAAAGGAGCGCACTTATTCCATTCTTTCTTCACTTCTAGTAAACGGATCAATCAAATTCCAAGAAAATGCGTTATCCTATTCTGTCCTCCTGAAATTCAGAAAAATCGACCAAACGTATCAAGCATAGCGTTATCTACCAGTTAAAGCAACGAAAAAGTGTCTCGACTCTCACAGAACTGCCTAGAGTATGCTTTCACTACGCAACCGCGCGTGGCGCTGTTCCCTGTCACTTCTCATATGCAGCTAGCCACCGTTCATTTGTTTCATTTTCGTCCAAGAAGATTGAAAAATCCATATCATAAATCTAGACCCAGAGTCAGAACTGACTAGCGACAGATGTACTTACTCGGAGAAGTAAAAGAAGAACCGCAACAGTTATGTAACGAAGTCCCCCACCTACATACATGGGTACTATTTCCGAGCGGCTAATATGTAAAAGCACTCGACTTTCTTACACTACTACTACTGTACAGTAATACGCTCATTTCTTGATCTAGTCTTGGACAGTTAGACTACGACCCAGATCGTCGGTGCCATTTTTGCTTTTTGGTTCTACGGGGTACTATTTTCTTACTTTTACTGGGGTCACTGCGCCGCCGCATTGGCCCTCGCCATCCACCAGTTCTCTAGACCCGACCAACAGGATGCGCCCGAAAAATAGAACTTATCGATCGTTGTGTTAGTTGTGTTACCTACAAGCTTACTACCATGCGGTGACAAGGACAAAGGAATGCGGAAATTTTATCCGCACCTCACGGGTGGATTGGTATCGTTATACCCTTGCTGATCGGTCATGAGGCGGTGGGGATAAGAAGGAGCTCTGGGGAAAGGTCTAGACGAAGGGAGATGTTCGAGGTGGTTATCCTGTCCATTCCACAGGAAGGTGCATGGGTAAATGGAATGGACATCAGATATCTTGTTAGAAACGACGCATGTTTGTTTGTTCTTCCAAAGTTCTCTCGAAGTACTCTGTACTGTGTTGTTTCCGTTTGGTGTGTCTTTAAGAAAGACCTGGTCTATGAAGACTACTAAAATTAGGTAGGTATAAGCTACTCAAACTAAATAATGCTATCAAAGCTTTTTCCAGCAGACAGTTTAACAATAATAGAACAAACTCTATCGTTCCTAATTACGGAACTGTCTATGGTGTAAACTACTCGAACCATACCATCGCCTATCCAAATCAGAACCCAAACAACGCACTGCTACCATTTACTCCAAACGATAGATTACACTAATACACAGGTCTATTCCCTCTGCTTCGCTTACATGTACACTTACTATAAATACCCCAAAAGTTCACAACGCAGGTTTACCCAGATAGATCCGCCATATCCCCTGTTCTAGACTTCGTCCGTTCACGTCGATAGATCACATGTTATATCATCATATCATACCATATGATTCAAAGACACCACTCCATTATCATTCCCCATGCTATTTCAGATCTCTATCGAGGTTCGCTAACATTGTATCGTTTGGGAACCCTGTACCTTGGAACGGAGCCAAGCCACATGGATGTTGCGGCGTTCTTGCTTACTTGATTGTCATGGGATGATAATCGTCACTTTTTCGGTTAATGGGTTAAGCGGCGATAATAATAATAATAAAACGGTAAGAAAATAAGCTTACAGCAGCTAGTATTACTCATGGAGTGGGCCTGCATGGGGTTATTGCACCGTCGAAAGAAGCAGTACGATGGAGAAAATTATGACAATGGAATGCTCACTTCGAGATTGTAGGGAAGAGGGTGTAGGGTTGGAATATCATGTGTGTATTTACGGCCATAGTAGATACAGGAGTTTGGTAGAGCATTCGAATCTCACTTTGCGTTTTGCGAGTGTCATCCTTCGTACTAGAAGTAGATATTCCAATTGATGGACATATACAAGATGGGCTTGCTTGTGGTCTGATTTCATATTCTAATATATGCACGCCCAATCTCTATAAAGAAGTCATATTACACGTTATTGCTTGGATAAGGAGCACATGAGTTGCCGTAGCGCCTGTCATTCTGCACGATCTCAGAAGAAACATCAGACTCTACCAAGCAGGGAGACCTGGTAAGACTGTCTGGACATACTTATTATGCATCTATTGTTTTGTGATTAATTCTATATAGCGCGTTAAACCATTTTAAAGAAGGTTAAGGACAAGGAAGTCAATATTTTGTACTTATACGCTATTCAGTCTATGAACTCTGTCACGTAGCTGCATCCAATCTTTCTTCGGGGCCTGAAAGCAAAAAGAGATATCAAATTATCCAGTCCCATGTATAAATCTATGATAGAGTTACTTACCTTATTCTTAGCTTTGCCTTCCCAGAGAATCCAGAACCTAGTAATGGAGTAAATTCCAAATAAGCAAAATGCTAGTATAAACCGCGGAATGCTAAGGCAGAATTAAGTAGTTTGCAAAGCACCATTTATGCATTAGTGATAAAATGCTAGATTATAACATTATAACAACAGCGACTAAAAATTCTTTAGAATGTACCGTTCAAAGGATCTATCATTCAGAGAATAGTATCCCTGGTTTTATCGGGCTACTCTTTCCTACTGTACTTTCAGTTTGAGCAAATCACCATAGACTTCATTACATTCTACTATGTAAAGACTTATAAAGGGGCCTAATGGTTGCAACAACGAATCCCCCATAGATCGAGTAGCTTTAAGCTAATCTTCCCTTATAAATTATCCTCGAAACCTCATCCTATGGGCATTGTGACGAGGGAAACTTAAGGGATAAATGGGTGGACTGGATTTAAATAGCAAACTTCACCGTATGGAATCATGGAACATTTCGCGTCGACAGGTAATAATTTCACCGAACATGGGGTGCTAGCCCTACAGTCCACCGTAACAGGTTCAATATAGTAGAACAGCTAGATTAGATTAATAGTACTACTGAAGTACTTGCGACAGAAGATGAAATTGGAGACAGTAAGTTAAGCCTATAAACAGGTAGATATGGCGTAGAGATGGAATATCTCAAACTAGTACACTCTGGTTCAGAAACTCTACTCAGAGCTAGCCGGTCGACGTCACAACGGACAGTATAAAGACGAAATATTCAACTGATTATGAGTAATACTAAACATGAATATAGTCTACACTAATCCGAGTAATCAAAAGAAGACACTTTTATATCCTTCAGTTGGTCGAGTAATTTCTGGCCCAAACAGTCTTTTAGCAATTAAGAACAGTGCCATTCTTTCATGTAACTATGACAATAATCTTACAAATCTGTAAATAGAGACATTATCGCCAGTACTAGCCAATTCCAGTACCACAACTTCTCTGTGAGCATGTGTAGATATACTACTACATAGAAGTTAGTCGCCATTGTACAGAGAGCAATTTTGGAAAGCCCAAGAAGCTAACGCTTGACTTGTATTCTTTACTAGAAAATTATCCTGGAAAGAAGTAAATAAGAAAGAGAAAGACATACGCGGATCCGCAAAGGGCCAGATAGAGGCCGCGGCTGGAGCTTAAGGGTATATTTCGGGCATAGAAGTCCTCTGCCTCCTTCCGTTTCGGGTTTAGTGCGGTGCTCAAAGCACTGCGTTTGCTTTGTTCTTCTAGATAGATTAAAGGGCTTCAGCAGCTCACCTTTAGAATGGCAAGCTTCTTCATCCCTTTTCCCCCAGACCTGACTGTAGCAGCTGTAGCAGCTGTAGCTAGCAGTCATCAGTATACGTATGTATCCTCCTAAGCTTCACGGATAATAGACATCAGAGTCGTAATTGTGAAGTTCCATATTTCCCATTAAGGAAAACGACTATATTTAATAGCCTGCAGAGCCAGATAGCATTAAGTAGAGGAACAGGATAAAGCTCGCCTTGGCAGTGGCTATGCAAGTGAAACGTTGTTCGCCAAGAATAAGAGCAGTCTACACTAAATGCAAGGATTTAACTAGACATAAGAATCAAATTATCCTCATAAGCAGGAAAGCTTATGTGAGAGTTGTGCAACTTGAGTGTAGCTTGTGAATGGACAGAAAAGTAATAATCTTTATGTATGGGGAGTAGAGAAAAAGCCATTCCCGTGATACATCTTATCCGAAATTTATTACCATTGAGGAAGCTCCATTGTAATGACCCCTAGGCGTTGCGCATATGAAGCCTATTACGTGTGTGATCATGACGTACTAGGTTTTGGAAACCGTTGTCAATGTAAATGTCGCCTTTAATGGAATAATATCAAAAGAGGTCTATTCAAAATCGAGCGGAATAGGAGTGTGGCTTGCTCGAATCTAGATCTCGGGAGTAGATTGATACCACAGATCACGATGCGCTTGTTCCTGTGCCCACTTTGGACCCCAGCCAACCTTTGCTTAAACCACGCCCGTTATAGCGTCCCTTGAGTCTCCATGAAATTGGTTTTCACGTCATATTCAGTGTTATCAATCTTGCCGTGAACCTTCTTAACTTGCTATGAGGCGTCGATCTGCTGCCATATCCCGCCGGTAAATGGGGGCCGATTTTACCTTTTACCCTTTAAGGGATAAGCTCACCCGCGGGGAGAGATAACGTTAGAAGGATGATCAAAACATGGCTTTCGAAGGAGCGTATGGTAATGGATACCGCAGTGAGTGTGGCTGTGGTCTTGCTTAATTTGGAAGGTGAGCCACATAGGTAGTAGAAGTCTACCATGTCGACAGCGAACTCAACCTTGCCCCTATTGATATTAACATTTCATCTGATACAAGCATGTACATTTAGTAGTAGCGTACAATAGTTTCCAAGTTATACAGAAAAATCGGCTCATTAATCAATGGCCGATCATGAGTGGATACTAGTGGCATCATTTCGCAACTCGTGATAGACGTGAAGCTATTTGATTCAATCATCAAAATGTAATTGCTATTGTACCGCACGTACCTCCGATGTCATCTCGAGTTTCAATACTACCTAAACTAGATTACACTGCATTAAAGGATGCACTAAAACTCTAGCAAGTATTAATAGCCAGAATCGACTACTCATGCTACATATTTCTTCCTTTCTCTGTCATCTTGTGTGGCTTAGTTCTCAGGATCGGACATCGCTCGTCCCCATTTTCCTTTCGAAGAAGCAGTAATAATCACTAGCCAATGATTATTTGGGTCATTCATGGAGTCCATTGTATTGTGCTGGTTCTAGAAGCTAGAGATAAACCGCAAACAGGAGGCTCAAGTCATCGTCGTCTCTGAGAATGTCGACAGTAGTAGCTAGGTATGCCGTAAAGACCAATAAAAACAGAGAAATGGTGCCAATTCCACGCTGATCCCACCTTTTCTTTCCCTGAAATGGCTTTCTCTCCGTAATCCAGATGGTTTATACCTAATCTTTGCTAGGACACGTTAGGATTCACACTGCATTTGATTTGCTGTGCCGTCCTGATGGATGATTCTTTGACCTGCGCCTCACCGACCACGTTACCTTCGGTGCATTATCACTTTTGGGCAGGTAGTCTAGTATGATGCTGTAAGGTTTCATATAACCCGCAAATGTGCGGAAACAATTGTGATGCCCGAAAAGTAAACATGTTTTCCCAGTATGTTTTATTATTATAACATAAATACTCCCTTCAAAAAATTGCCGCATTTGATATTTTAGAATACGACCGAACAGAGATCTTCTGAGAACGAAATAAAAATGATTATCTTATTAGTTATACTGATTTGTACTGTCGCGGCTCCAGCCTCTGCATCGCCCGTCGACTGTATCGAGGCGGTTGAATCGGCAGTCTCGCACTTCTTGTTCGTTGGAGCAGCTAAAGGGAGCATCGACTGCAGCAATGACCTCGTTTCCCACTCGCTATGGGCTGCTGCAAAACAGTACTGTGATAATGACGAGATACTAAAAGGGTCTGCTGTTTTAAAGGCCGATTGCTTGAAGAGCCACTCTCAGCTCACTCCCTACCCCGAAGTATTGCCACAGCTTACAGACAGTTTCTTGAATGGATTGCCAACTGTGGATTTCGACGATATTGGTGAGCATAAAGTATGGAATACTTCAGTCCTTATTTCACGACAACTCTATGATATCGCGAAGAGGACAAACGTGAGTGGGCACACGGGATCATTCATCTGCCAACCCGTATTGACATGATCACAGACGGTCTCAGCAAAGCAAGAGAAACTGCACAAAGTCTATGGGTAGGTACAATACATTAATATATTTGTGTGATCACTTACTGATGTACCAGGTGGGCTTTGTACGGCTTCTGGGGCGGAATCCTCCTCATTGGAATGCTTCATCGAGTTTCCACCTTTATTGCAGACATACGAGCATCGCGGCAAAGAATAGACATCGAGACGGACTATCCGGGCCAACCACGACGGCTCAAAGACATCCCAGTCCTTGCTAGTATGTGTCATTGGATCAAGACTAATGTGATAATACCCGGTGCATTCAACACATACCACCGACGACCCTTTTGGTACTTCAGGATTCCGACACGCCTGGAAACAATCGTCGTTCTTGCATATTGGTCTCTGAGCGTTATCATTGCGGCAGTGTCATATGATGTGTTCTATCCAAATCTTGAGTAAGTTATTCAGGGTCTGGAAGCAACCGTTGGGGTCAATACTAACTGACTAGAAATACAAAACCGTATCAGGTATGGGGATACTTAGCGGACCGACTTGGTAATTTGTGCCTGGCCAACCTGCCATTCCTATGGCTGTTTGGGGGACGCAATAATATATTTCAATGGGCTACTGGCTGGAAATACGAGACATTTAACGTGTTCCATCGCAATATTGCCCGGGCAGTCGTGATTCAAGCAATACTTCATGCAGTCGCCAATACAGTGGGGAAAAAGCACGGTAATTATTTGATTTTCATTATTCGATTTTCAGTCGTTGACAAATTCCCAGATGGAACTTACTCTACGCTCTTCGATCAAACTTGGAGTAGAATGGGTATCGTGGTATGTATGTCCCATCGGAAGACCTGTGATATAGTAACCTAACATCGTATAGGCCGTGACTTCGATGAGTATACTTGTCTTTTCCTCGTCAATTTATTTTCGAAAGCATTACTACGAAGCTTTCCTATTGATCCACAAGATTCTGGCTATCCTCGTGATCATAGCTTTGTTCTTGTAAGGTCTCTAAATGCAGTTGATTCACGCTCACTGACACTTCTGTGACAGCCATGTCTCCACTTTCCACGGTCAATACAACGGCTATCTATGGCCTCTAGTAGCCATGTGGAGCTTCGAACGGTCATTGCGTTTCATACGCCTTGCTTATTACAATATTCATGTTGGGTGCTCGGCAAAAGCTACTGTTGCTACGAGTACCGCAACTTACTGGAAGAACATGGATGTTATCAAGGTCGAGCTCATTCTTGGGCGTAGGCTGTCCAGACCTCAACCCGGTCATCACTACTTTCTGTACCAGCCTCTGCGCTGGCGCGGATGGGAGAACCATCCATTTACTTTGGGTACCTGGGCACCAATCGGTGACTCAGGAATATCTGAAAAAAGCACTTCATCACAGTCAGCATCTAGTCAAGTCAGCATTGACTTCAACGAGCGGCAAGGTGAAAATAGGTTGAACAACATGGAGGATATCATCAAACGTGAAAATGTGGATACACACATGATACATTCCAAAAGGGGAGAGGGCGAGAGTCGAAGATACTATAAATTGATCTTCTGGATCCGTCCATTCTCCGGATGGACAAAGAGTCTTCGCGACGCTTGTCTCAGGAATCATGGACTTCCAGTCTCCATCAAGTTCCTTCTCGAAGGACCTTATGGACGAAGTCATTCGATCCATAATTACGATAACGTCCTTTACATCACAGGGGGTACTGGCATTTCTGCTGCTGCATGTTACCTCACAGATCATGTCTACAGATCTAACCAGACACCTCCTACTACCCGAACCAAGAACATCACCCTATTATGGTCAGCAAAACAAGCCGAGCTTATTCGCCATGTTGCTACTCATGAGCTTGCCCCGGTATTGAAACGAAACGATATCCGTACTTCCTTCTTTGCTACATCGAGTCAAGAAGATGTCACACAATCTGATTTCCTGATCGCAGCGCATAAACCGAATTTAACAGAGTATATACGGAGATATGTTCAAGGTATCTCCTTGGAAAGTGTTCCCGGTACTAAGACCGCGATCCTAGCATGCGGGCCTGCAAGCATGGCAGATGAAGTACGCGCCTCAGTTCATGGTCTTTTAAGTGAAGAAATAAGGAGCCTATACTATTTTGAAGAGGCTTATGGATGGTGAGACTTGGATGAAGCAGATATTCACATGAGCATTGCAACTTTTAGACGAAAGAGTGGAGGGGTTAGCTGCTTGAGAGGGTACGAGCCAGATAGTGAAAAATTTTAAGCGAGTGATAGAAGATAAGCAATTTACAAATTTCCTTTTCATCGAAGATGTTCTTTATTGATAAGAATATCTATATCCATCACGTGATGTGTCCCCGGAACATCACTATTTCCGGAGAGTGCTCTTTAGCCGGATGTCGGAGGCGATCACGAGGCTCTGAGGCCGTCATCCTACTTTTGATTCGGTACATAGTTCAAGCCATCAGACTGATCAACATCGAGCTTGATCACCGTCTGGTGGTTGTGGGCAATAGTATATTTTTCGCCTGTGTTGTTATCATTTCAATTGACAAGTCTTGATCAGCCGGGAACTAAGATTCAAGAGACGTATTGTCAGTCGAGTTGTATTATACGCGCTGTTTTGTTTTGACGATTATCTGTCGTTTCGAATTGTCTTTACTTTTCTATTCTGTATTCCTATCGAGGATCGTGTCTGCATTGTTCGATCATTCATTTGTGCCCTGTCTTTGCTTGTCTCTCTGAGGAAAGAAGAGAAGTCGCAGAGCGTCGGTATCTGTCAAGACGAGCACTACTGCATAGCACCTGTACGAAAGTTCATGATGCTATAGTGCTTCAACTGGTCTTTGCTTACAAGGTTATATCTATTTTTGTCTTCAATTTCGCTTGCATTCTTCCTGAGGCGCACGAGAGTGTAGCAGGATACCCTATTTCTTTTTCTTAATTCCGGCATTCTCATTCTGAGCACATTTAACCATGGCTTTTACAATGTCTTTTCGTCTACTTTCAGTGCCGGTTGGAGCGTCAAGATCAGGTGTTTGCCTATTTACCAGGCAAACACTAAATCGTGGACGATTTGCGGCCTCCATGATTGGTGGTGCTGGAAATACGGCTTCTATTAGGGCATTCTCAAGCTCGAATTGTCTGGAAAAGAGGTATGTCAATTGCCCGCACAAGGAAAACAAAATACGTGAAAGTTCCTTATTCTAATCAATTTGACAGAGGGTTCAGAAGCTCTTGCTTGGCAAGAGAGTTGAACTTGAAGCGTGGGCCGTTATCTCTCCAGCAGAAGAGATGGGCAGCATCCAAGAAATCGCCCGACGACGCCAGTCCTGAGTGAGTCTCCAGGATTGTACCTGCCATAATTGAGACGTGTCTCTACCGTGTTATATTAGCTGTAGTCAATTAACACGAGATTTAGCTCTAAAGAAACCGAGTCTCCGAAATCAAAATTGCTGTCTCGGTTGCCGATCCCGACGCATGAAAATATCTACACGGTGCCGAATATACTGACATTTTCCCGCCTGGTTGCCGCTCCTGTAGTCGGATATCTCCTCGTCCATGACTACCATGGTGCTGCATTGTCATTGTTCGCGTATGCCGGTATCACGGACTTGATTGACGGTTATATCGCTCGACGGTATAACCTGCAAACCGTTGTTGGAACTGTCATTGACCCCATGGCGGATAAGCTGCTCATGACTATCAGCGTGGTCTGTTTGGGATTAAATGGCTCCCTGCCCGGTACGTGACTATCCCTTTTCCATTACCAGAGAGGCTTGTCCATTGTACTGACAATCAAGCAGCCTGGCTAGCTGTTCTGATCCTCGGTCGTGACGTCGGTCTCGCCATTTCCGCACTCTACTATCGATGGATCTCTCTGCCACCTCCAAAGACGATGGCACGATACTGGGATTTCTCACTCCCTTCGGCTGAAGTCAAACCCACCACAATATCGAAACTCAACACCGCCCTACAACTTTTCCTTGTTGGATCCGCAATGGCTATTCCTGTGATCCCCGAAGCTATCGCTAGTGGCTGGGGCCTGCATGAGGGCATGACTGCACTACAGTAAGTATCTGGTTCACCTTTCTTCTACCTTGCCCTCAAAAGTTTCCTTGGAAAATATAATCGCTCTGTCCCTGCGGTATAAGCTGTATTTGGGGTTCTCCAAGCACATACGACCACAGGGTGTGGAAAACAGGGCTTCCCGTCCGCTCAGCCGTACTTAAGCCACACGCCGGCAGGTTAGTAGTTGGGTGGGTGACCACCAGCGAATCCCTGCTGTTGTATGTTTTTATTTTATTTTTATTTTTATTTTTTTCCTTTTCTCTTTTGACTCCGTATTAATTTTTAGCTATTTCCATATCTCTTTATTTTTGGGCCTGTTGTCATCGATCCACATACCATGTTCGCAAGACCCCAACTGACAGTCCGCAGATATATTGTTGCAGCCACAACTGTCTGGTCTGGTTTGAGTTACGTTTACGCCAAAGACGCAGTCAAGATCTTGACAAAAGAGGAGATCCAGAAACGTATTACGCGGGCTGCCGCTTTAAAGAGCCGAAAGCCATGAGATGCTGGGATGTCTGATCTTGCTTTAGGCACTCACACATATGGCGCACAACGTGGCTAACAATGATTTCGTTTCTTACTCTTACCCATTGCTAGTGTGAAGACGTCCAGAGAGAGGTAGAAACCACTGTGTGTTTATGTACAATAGCCTCGAAAGAAAAAACAAAACAGCCTTTTTACTTGATTTTCAGGGCTCTGTATTATTCAAAGCTTGTTTGGTTAATTCGCGATCGATCTGATAATAACTGCGTTAAATCAGTTTAGTGGCGACAATCCATTTCGTGGCGAAAGGTCAAGCGCTTTCCGCCTGTTTTCTTTACGTCGGGAAGTTACCCGTGCATCATCTGCATACCACGAGGATATAGAAAACTGCACAGAAAAATCTGAGTCACAGGAGTCCTCCTGGCCAATGTGAAACTATGCAAAAAAGCTAGGATAAGAGTAACATATCAGATTGTGGAGGTCACCCGTCCGTAATCTGCGTACAGGACACAGAAAACTACACAAAGAAAAGTACATTTCTCAGTCACGGGAGTCCGGGACACATTCTATCATCTCCGAGGGCCGCGCATAATACCATAAGCTTGCAAGTGCTTGTCCACCGGCATTGGTGTTGCTGCGCCTTGTTACTCCAAAATGCGTGAACACCAGTCGAAGCACTGAGTACTTGACTAACTAGCCCCGCCGATGGCGCAAGAGAGCGGCAGAAAAGCAGCATTGACCGCCTTACTAGATCACGTGGATCTACATGCAAGTTCTGGGATATTCTAAACTTCTCTATCAACATCTCAGGTAACATCTTTAACTACATAATTCCCTAGTTTCAGGTCGGTTAGTTAGTGTGCATTCGATGGCATGTAGCAATGGACAGATGACTGCACTCCATATATCCGACCCAGCCTAAATCTACGTAGAGCACAGAACCATTAGGTAACTGATAGTTATTCTAGGGCAAAGTATAATGTACAATCACGAGCCATATAGCAGGTCATGAAACAGCCACACTGCCCGGCAGGGACCCGGGCATCTCGAACTGGTCGTTGGCAGCACCACTGCTTTGTTGCCGGACCAAGTTAGGACCGTTGCTTCCCATGTCAAATCCACTGGATCTCGCGGTACCATCCAATGCAGAGTCCAAGCCGATTCCTCCACGGTATCTCATCCCGTTGAGGTCCCGGTCAGCTGCCTCTGGTCCTCGCGGAATCCGGGCCTCGCTTTGCCCGGGGGATCGTGGTGGCACTGCTCCAGGAACATTGCCGTGCTCTGCGTCTTCACCGGGCCTGACGCCGGTCCTGCCCATCCGCGGCCAGAAGTCGGGGAGTCCGACCATCTGCACCCTTGGTTCCACGACGCGATCCTCGAACCAGGCGTGTATTCTGGCTTCCACCAGCTGGGCAACCTTCGGAACATCTTGTAGACGACTGCGGGACCCGATAAGAGAGCGCACAGAGAGATCGAGACGGTAGTCGGGGAGGAAGGAGAACGCAAGGTTGGTTTTCGGGGTGCCCGTCGGAGGGATCCCATCCTGGTCATCTTGTGCGTTTGCATTCTTCCTTGAATCCGGCCGTCTGTTCGCATCTCCATCCGCTGTAGGAGGCGACGGGGACGGAGAAGGGGTATGGGAGGGAGGGGCAGAAGCGGGGACGAATGAAATGCATAACGTGCCAGAAAACCGAACAACAGACACCGACAATGCAACTGGAAGAACAGCAGAATAAGGCTTGGGATAGTTCAGGATCAATGACGTCTCAATGGCCAGAGAGAGGTTGTCGTCGCTGAGATCAACATCCATCAACGCTTGCAGTCGTCCGCCGTCCGAATTTGGATCCTCGACGGCAATCACACGGCAATTGCTGAAGATGGGAAATTCCTCTCCCAATGAGATATCCGTCACAGTGATCTTATCAATAAAGGACGGTTTCTTTTCGGGATTGTTGATAGTGGCGGTGAGGGATTCGAGGATAGACGCTGTGGGCGAGTCCTTCAGGATATAGGCAGTCTGTCGATACTGCGCGATCGTCTGCGCAATCAGAACATTGAACCAGTCCAACGACTCCGGCTGGTGCGAAGAATGGTGTATGCGATGTCGTCCATGTCTGGAAGACGGGTTCGTAGGGATAGCGCTGTAGTATGTCTTCCGAAGAATGGAACGGGTATTCGTGGCCGAAGAGGGGACCGGGCGTAAGACGTTCGACGTCGAGGGCTTCTCCCGCAGTGATCTTGTATTATTCTCGCTGAGCGCGATATTGTGTATCGACGACGAGCGTCGATGTGCTGCCGTGCGGCTTGCCAGGCCTCGGGATGGAGCGGGAGGAGCTTCGCCGAAAATGAAGAACTTGATGAAGGCGCCTAGCAGCAGCACGATCGACAGCTGGCCGACCAGGAGACCCTGAGTGAAGGAGAGACTGAGGTAGTTGTCAGAGACGAATCCATTGCGCACATCTAAGAGAGCAATATCTTACGAGGGCTGGGCGACAGCTGGGGCCTGTTCATCTGGAGAGAGAGAGAGCAGCAGAGTTAGCGGAAGTGCACACGGCCACGACTATTCCAAGAAGAAGAAAACGACCTACTCTGCGGGAAGGACATTCTCAACGAGAGACTCCAAGGTTCAGCCAGCGCCTATACCATACCATAGTCCATCGCCAATCGAGAATCAATCGATCGAGAGAGCCAAGCCCGGTGGGTAAGTCTTAGATTTCAGACAGCTAATCCAAAAGCTAGAATTAGTTAATATTACCAGTAACCTACGGCGGCCTGTGCCAAAGCCGTAGGAAGGAGAGTTGAGCGCCCATGACTAAGAAGCCCAGAAGGCACGTGAGCATATATAGAATTGGGGGGTTTTTTTAACATAAAGCTAGCAGAACAAATAGGCAAACAGGCAAGCAGGCAAGCAAGCATATAGGCTGGCAGATAAATAGGCAGCCAAATAGGTAAGTAAGCAGGCACGCACGCACGCACGCACGCACGCACGCAGCGTTCTCATCCTGAGTCGAGATCGGCCATTCTGACCTAAGCACTAATCGACCATTGCCAATAAATAACAGCGCATTGGGCACACGGCTATTAGGCTATTCTGACGAGCTTATTTTCCGTGCTCTTTCACTTTAAGACGTGCTGTCTCCTCCGTAGCACCCCGCGCCCCTCATCTACGACTACACCTTTTGTCAAACCACGCTTCAATATATTATCAAGATGAAGGCCTACTGGTACGACAACAAGCCGGTATGTATATGTATACTTGATCTCTCCACAACTCTCTCATCAAAGAGGAAGAAGATGCGGCTCCCACTGGATCCGTCAGCATATAAGCTAACGATGTCTCCAACAGGGTGACCAGCGCGAAACCCACGATTCCGGTCGTCCCGTCACCGAAGAATACCTCGCTTCCCTCGGTGTCCTCTACCGCCGATGCCCCTCTATAGAGAACGTTGACGAGCTCGCCCGCGAGCGCGGCTACAAGAACCGCGACCAAGTGACCGTCTCCCCCGAGGCGATGGGCGAGATATACGAAGACAAAGTCAAGTCGTTCTTCCACGAGCATC
Source organism: Paecilomyces formosus (assembly GCA_029606185.1). Taxonomy (NCBI): domain Eukaryota; kingdom Fungi; phylum Ascomycota; class Eurotiomycetes; order Eurotiales; family Thermoascaceae; genus Paecilomyces; species Paecilomyces formosus. The sequence continues at coordinate 743,466 of JAPVCB010000011.1, read as the reverse complement.
TGCACGAGGATGAGGAGATCCGATACATTGTCGATGGCCAGGGATACTTTGACGTTCGAGGAAAGGAGGATGAATGGGTGCGCATTGCGCTCGAGAAGGATGACTTGATCGTTCTCCCGCCGGGGATCTATCATCGGTTCACGACCGATGAAAAGAACGTAAGCTTGCCTTGACGCCCCTCTGGTGTATGTGGTTTGGGATTGATGCTAATGCGGTGTTCTTGTTGGTATGTAGTATATCAAAGCCGTGCGTCTCTTCCAGGACGAGCCCAAGTGGACGCCGCTGAACCGCGGTCCTGACGTCGATGTCAACCCGCACCGCAAGAACTACGTGACCAGCTATGCGGTTGCGGCTAATTAAAGGGACGAGATATGAATAAGTGTGGTGGATATTAGTTGCTACTGTTACAAAAAAGAGTTAAGGCTCATTGCTAGAGTTAAACACAGGGGTTTAGTTGGTCGATTCTTGATACTTGCGTATACCACATCTGCTTTAAGAATAAATTATATTATATTATTACTTGAGCTACGTTCTCTGAAGCTTACTCGTAAATGTGTAATCGGTTACATGTCAATTTCGCGGTTCCATTATTAGTCCTCCCAGAGAACCGGCTCGCTAGCCGTCATCCTTCTATTGTACGTAGTAGTATAATAATAGTAGCAGTTATTTCTCTTCTATTTCGTCCTTTTTTTGATAGAGTATCTCTACTTCTCTTTTTCTCTCCTGCCTCCGTTAGACGAAGACAATTCCATCTTATCGTCCTTCGCGGGGGCTGAATTCATGGCATAGCCACCGTCTGGAGAAGAGGACACGGTGGATTCTTCTTTCTGCTCTGATTTTAATCCAGGCTGCTTGCAACAGCTGGTCTGCTGTCGTAAGAGCCGCAGCTCCAACATACTGATCTAGATGCATTATTGGATGCAAAAGGGCTGCCCGTCCTGAGTCCATCCACGGGCTGACCACGAAGCTATACTAGATAGATTATTGATACCCCAGCGCCTAGCTGTGTTTTCTTTCGTCGATATCGACTCTCAAAAGGCCGGATGGTCAAGTCCACAGCCTCAATCTAGTTCTCTCTCGCAAAACAATATCGATATCAACGACCATGCTACACTCTCAAACAATCACCTCCCTCCTCACGCTCTCTCTCCTCTCCTCTCCGGCTCTCTCGTATGGCAGCTCTTCCCAGAAACCACCCGTCAAAAATGCCATCCTTCTCTCGAACGTCCACACTCTCACCCTCCGCGGCGATCGCTTGACGACCGGACGCCGTCTCTCCCCGATCCCCCAGCTCACATGCACCGGCGCCTCCAAGCGCGTCTGCAACCTCTACCCCATCGAGACGATGCGCTGCACGAACGTCGGCTACGACTACGACAGAGAAGATGTCCAGTGGACCTGCACCGCGGATCTACCGCCCGAGTTCAAGCTCGGCGCTACAGACGTCGTCTGCGAAGGGTACCGGAGCCCGGATGACCCATGGGTTCTGAAGGGGAGCTGCGGGGTGGAGTATCGACTGCTTCTGACGGAACTGGGGGAGAGCAGGTTCGGGGATATAGTCCAGAAAGAAAAATCGGATTGGAATATGTGGCTTTCGGTGCTGGGCAACCTCCTGTTCTTTATGATTACCTGTGGGGTTTTCTTGGTTATATTGGCGGCTATTGTGAGGGCTTGTTTGGGTTTGGGGAATCGAGATGGAAGGAATACTCGTCATGGAGGGCCGCGGGGATTTGGCGGAGGTGGAGGTGGAGGTGGAGGAGATGATGGTTATCCTCCAGGGCCGCCGCCGCCGTACGACTATCCATCCACCGGGCGTTGGTACAAACCAACTGATGAACGGGGTTGGAGGCCAGGATTCTGGACTGGAGCGTTAGGTGGTTCGGCTGTGGGATATGAGATGGGAAGACGAAATCAAGGAGGGCCATCGCGCCCCAGACGCTACGACTACGACGACCCCGGCGAAGGAAGTTCTAGATCTCCCAGTTTCACATCTACGACCTCGAGCACTGGTTTCGGGTCGACCAGACGGCGTTAAAACCTCCGTGGGGCATGTTTAATGCAGGCAATGTGTAAGGAATAAAAGCATTGATGATCCACATCTCTTCGTCAATTCAGATCTATAACATGGGTATACTCAACGTAAATCCTCCCGAGGGCGTATCCACCGCCGCCTGCAAACCGTAAACGCCGCAAACTGAAAAACAGAGTACATCCCAAACGACAGCGGATGTCTTTAGCAAGTAGTACAAATACCTTGTCAGGTATGCATAGGGAAGTCGTCGATGGAGCCGAGGACCTCCTCCGTGCCACCTTCGACAGTCTTAGCAACAGCAGACTTCTTCCTCTTAGTTTTCTGCCCGTTGCCCTTCTCATTTCCGGGGTCAGCGGCTCCAGTCGGATTGCGCAGTAGCTCCTCCTGGGCCTGTTTCTCTTTAGCATGCTGGTCCTCGATTCGCTTCTTCTCCTCGTCAAGTTCGCGCTGAATCGCTCGAGGGTCATCATAGACGGTATTGGTCATTTCCGAGTAGGTTGCAATATCGATGATCTCACTCGGCCCCAACAGCGTCTCCTTGATCCGCTCAGGATCTCGTCGCTCTTCGTTGTTGAACTTCAGCTTGATCTGTCGCCTCGACCTTCCCGGGAACAGTTTGCTGATCATCATAAAATCGGTACCAAACATCCGCAGTCCACGATAAAACAGATCTGTCATCTCCTCATCCCATGACTCCGTCTTTGTACGCTTTCCATAGGTTGCCTGGTTGATCTTTCTCGTGAGTGGGTTTTCCACAACGTCCTCCAACTCTCCTGCCTCTCTTGCAGCATCAGCGTGACGGTCAACGTGCAATGATGTCGCATCCAGCACGATTTCTCCATTCACAATCCTCATCACTGGCCCTGCCTGTTTCTTAGGCGTGTTATCAGGATCTTCGGACGGCGAACCATTCTCCACGTTCTTTTTGACCGGTTCACTTGTCGTTTCTCTCTCCTCGCGTTCCTTCTGTTTACGCTCCGCTTCAGCTAGTTCAAGGTTCTGGAGTTCCACCTCACGCTTGGACTTCTTTCCGGTGCGGAGGTCTTTACAGAGATCCGACATTTTGACGACAGCAGGTGCAATCTCAATCATCTCCGAGCCTTCCGGCGTAGGTTCTCGTTTCATGCGCGGACGAGGTCGCCTCTCCCGCGTCGGCCGCGTCCCCGTATCCGTTGTGCCATTCTCTGTCGTTCTCTTCTTTCGAGGCCTTCCTGTCTTTGGTGCTCGTTTTTCAGTCGGAGGCACGGCGTCTGAATCCCCTCTAACTACTCCATCCTCTTCTGGCGCACTGAGTTGGGTATTTGGAGGGGTGGGAAGAGGTGCAGGCGTAGATTCAGGCTCAGCAACGGATTGCCGTCTCTGTGAAGGAGTTTTCCGAGGCCGAGGAGCAGGCACTGCGGTCTCCGATGTCTTGAGGCGTTTCGATGGTCTCGCTTCGGTCGAATCATCGGCCTCTACTGTAGGAGAATCAATTGGTGTGGCAGCACCAGGGGAAGATTGTCGCTGTTCACGGGGAGGCACTTGCTGCGGAGATTTTGCGGCTGGCACAGACGATGGCTTACTGATGGGCGTCGGTATCGCAATGGCTCCAGCATCTGTTCTATTAGAGGTCTTTGGTGGGGATTGATTGGTAGATGGGCGTTCGATGGGTACAGGTGTAGGTGCAGGCGCAGAAACAGACGCCTTGCGCTTAGGAGTAGGAATAAGGATAGAGGTAGCAGCCGTAGACGGGGTTGATTGAGGCTTTGCAGATACTGATGTTGATGTGGATTCCGGGGAACGTGTCTCAGTAGTGACGGTGGGAGGAGTGGCATTGGTAGCGGCTTGCGCGTCTGTCACGTCAGAGGCCGGCGGGGTAGGAACAGGCGCATTATCTGTCGCAGGCTGAGCAGACTGAGCAGGTTGAGAGGTCTGAGGAGTTTGGGATGTCGCTTGGCGATCAACACTGGCACGGGCAGGGCCAGAGGCTGTAGGGGCAGCTCCTGCACGCCGGACAGGTGCCTTAGGAGCGAACTTCTTGCCCGACTTGTCTATGGAGGCGGGGATGTCAGTATACGATAAGAGCGTGACGCATATGGAGTACCTACTGATCACGGAGCTGGAGAAGGATTTCATGATGGCTCAGCTATTCACAGAGTTGTCCTATCGCCGACATGGCCAGCAGCGATGGATGATGGATGGATATCAGCCTCCAGCAGTGCGAGGGTGCAAGAGAGATCGATCGCGCTGATCGTGAACTTTGGTGAACTTTTGCTTGGTCCGGGGGAAGCGGGCGCGATCACGTGGGAGGCGCTAGGGGACGCTAACAAGCCGAAGTCGAAAATCCTCCTGGCTTCAGTGTCTTGTTCCTCTTGCTTATCTCAACCACATCTCATTCTCGCCCTTGTCACACTGGTTTTCGTCGCCCGCCCGGGGTCAGCGTCCGCTGTGGTCTCTGCCTCTTGCCGGTTGCTGCCCTGCGGTGATCTGTCTTCCCCAGTCATCTATCTTGGCCACTGATGCCGGCCGTCGAAGCGTCCCTCGTCGCGCCATCCGAGTCCGGTCTCAAGATGGAAGACCGGAAGAGACCCGCCGCCTACGATCACAATGATCCCGCTCCGCCCTCCAAGAAGCAGGCCACCTCGCTGAACGGCGGAGGGAAGCCTCATCCGGACACGGACATGCCGTGGAAAGACGACCTCGAGGTGAGTGTTCCCCTCTGATCTGCCCACGTCCCCATCCCTCACGTGTGGCACGTTGCTAGGCTGCGCAACGGCATTTACTGACGGGCTTTTCGTAATAGCGTTTCCAGAAGGACGCGATATGGCGTCAGATGCAGGAATACAAGCGCGATAAGGTTACTCTGGAGGCCAGGGTCAAAGAATTGTCCAAGGCGATTACGTATCACGACGACCACCTTCGTATTATCGATGCCTGGTTCAAACAGGTATGTGATGGCCGTGTTTCTATGCTCAATATGATGAATATCCTGACAGGCCCCCTAGTTGATTGATGAGGTAAAGCTTCTGGTTGGCAGCTCGGAAGAAGCGGATAAAGATCAGAAATCTTTTCAGAGTGCACTCCTGTTTGAAGACAACGAGAAGTTCGAGAAGCATCTTCAGTCACGATCGGAGGAGATCAAAGGAACCATTTCACGCCTGCTCATTCATGCATCAAAGTCGCCCGAGATTTCAGATCTGCAGAGCCAGCTGGCAAAGAAGTTGGCAGAGGAAAAGTCGTCGATCACCAAACTCGAAAAGGCCCTATCTGAGAAGCAGCAATTGGAAGAGCGTCTGGAGGCTGCTTCTTTGCGGTACATGGTTGCTGAAAAGAAGTTGGACCGTGCTAGAAGCGTAACTGTCGCCAAACTGGAAAAGCAATATCTCCTAGGTGCGCAGCGTCCTGGAGGTGACAGCTCTTCCGGTCGAGAGGAGGGTACGCCGAACGGTTCTTCTTCAGGTCCAGAGCGGAATGCCGATTTAGAAGAAGCACATCACAAACTTCAGGCTGTTGCGGAAAAGCGGAAAGAACAATTAGAGAAACTAGAGGCGGAGAATGCGAAACTGGTCAGCCAGATCACCGAGCTTAATCTCAAGCACTCCAAACCGACCGATGACGACTATGCCCATACCGACCTTTTCAAGCAACTCAAGTCTCAGCATGAGGACGTTATTAAACGCATCAACCACTTGGAAGCGACGAATGTGCAGCTTCGTGAGGAGGCGGAGAAACTTCAGGCTGAACGAACTGCCTATCGAGTCCAGCTCGATGCGGAAACCCAAGCCGTCATAGCAGAGAAAGAAGCGCAGCTGATGAGAGCAGAAACGGACTTAGCCAGAATCAGGAACATTCGCGATGAACTTCTCGCTGACCAACAGATGAGAAAGGCTTCTCAAGAGCAAGAGAAGACTGCGTCGGCTAAGGTCCAAGAACTAGCGGCGGCAAGAGAAGCTCAGATTTCATCGCTCCAGTCCGAAATGGATAGATTGAGACTTCAAGTGGAAGGCATCAAAGATGAGCAGAAGAATCTTGAGGAATTACCGGTGGACGAACTGCGCGCCAAATATCAGACCCTGGACCGCCAGTACTCGATGCTCAACACAGAGTTGACTTCAATGCAGACAGTGTGCAAGAAGTATTCAACTTTGGCATCCCAGAAAGTGGCAGAGTTCAGTGCTCTGGAAGAGAAAATGATGCGTCTGACTGCAGAGAAGTCTAAGGCTGATCAGAAGTACTTTGCAGCGATGAAGAGCAAGGAAGCACGCGACTCTGAAGTTCGCACATTGCGTGTGCAGAATTCCAAGAGTTCCGATATCATCGCCCAGCTCAAGGAATCGGAGGGTGCCACTCGTTCACTGGTAGCCAACATGGAAAAGCAGGTCGCTGAAAGCAAGGAAGCTTTGAACTCTGCCGTAAACAAGTATCGCGCGGCACAGCAGCAATTGACAGAGAGCAACATCCTCATGGAGGGGTTGAAATCGCAGATCAGTGAACTCAAGAAATTATCTGCTAGCAAGGATTCGACTCTCGCCAGCACGTCCTCCGCGTGTCGCCAAGCGGAGACTGAAATCGAAGACCTCAAAGCGTCCCTCGCAGATACGAAGAAGAGCCTGGAGAACTGGAAGACCAAGAGCCTTGGAAACTCTTCTTCCGAGTACGAGATGCTGAGGGTAGGTGCCTTCTGGATTCTTTGTTCCCGTATAGCCCAGCCACTAACAGAGAATAGACTCTGGCGCTTTGCACTGTGTGTCGTCGCAACTTCAAGAACACTGCCATCAAAACATGTGGTCACGTGTTCTGCAAGGACTGCGTCGAAGAACGACTCATTTCGCGTTCGAGAAAGTGTCCCAATTGCAACAGGTCCTTTGGCGGCAACGACTACATGCACATCACTCTGTGAATTGACTTTTCGCCTTCCGAGTCATTTCCGCTTTGGACGGTTCTCTTCACGTGTACAATAGCTTTTCCTTTGTTTTACTTCTCTGGCAAGGATCATGGTGCCGGCGGTGTTTGGATGGGACTTTTCTAGCAGGGAGGGATATCTTGTTCGGTTCTGAGAGCGGGCTGGCGTTTCAATGGTCTCGAATGGCCCCTGCATGGCAGTTATGGAAGATCTTACTTTGCTCTTTTTCCGCCTTTGAGCCAGAAGACAATGAGTGTCTGGGCTACGGTTTGTTTTCGTTGGATACCCACTGCAGTGTTCGAGCGGCACCTGGGTGGGGTGGCAGGGCGTATGTCTGTGACTGTTGCAGGATGTAGGAATAGCTAACCGATCTGGATGATAAAGACGAATGATACTCATGCGTCATGTTTTTTCTGATAAACCCTTCTCTGCTCATGTCGACAGTATATCTCAGTCAATAATTCGTATCACGAGTTGAAGATCCTGCTGTAAAGGAGTTCATGTCTCCCTATCCAGAGATCAAGAACTGGGACAACTTGGCCTGCTTCCTCAGGCTCGGTGTTCCATTCCCGCTCTATACGTTCGATGATCATCTTTTGCAGGCTCTCACTAGCCAGAACGCTTTGTGCCTGATAAGGCCCCATTACCGAAGCCCGAACAGCCGCACTTAGGACGGCCTTCGCATGATTCAAAACGAAAACATATGCTGCTTGACGAAGGTCCACTCCCATAACTAGGCATATAACACCCCATAACGGCGCAAAATGGCCATTTGGCCCAATCTCATCTGCGTTACCAGCATTGAATTTCAATGCTTCTGAGAACCTCTCAATTGCCGCTGCTGCGTCACTCTTCGCATCCCCCACTAATCGCGCCGCTGGCGAATACGTCCCCCGGAACGCACGCTCCCAGACACCAACTAGGGCTCTTCCCTGTGCTACACTAGCTCTGCGCGCGACGGTACAGGGCGTCGATGCGTCCAAGTCATTATCTAGCACGTCCAATTGGCCCGGGTTGCGATAGGCAGCAAGTAGATATGGAAGGGACGTGCTTGCTAAAGAGGCAATGGATAGCTTCAGGAAACGATGGAAGGAAGCAACCAGTGTCACGGAGCGAGGGAGTGGTTTGTGATGCGCGATATAGGATTCTAGGCCGCTGGAATAAGCGAATGACCCTAATGGCAACGCAGAGTCGGAAAGTAGTAGGAGAGAATGCGTCGATTGGGCGTATAACAGGTCTGGAGGGCTGTGTCAGTATCCACACGAGATATATCGATCTCAATGTCACTGTTTCCTCCTATCCCCCTTATCTCTCTCCACGTGGGATGTTCGTACCATTTCGGGTGAGCTGGTTGTATAGTTTGTTCTCATTGTGAGAGGCGTCTTTGCTTTTTAGTAGGCTTTTGGCATGGTTCAGTCGACTCTCCAGATCAGCAATATCTCGCCGCAGAGCTTCCTGGTCGATTTCTTCAGCCATTGAATCCAAGTAGGAATTATGAATTATGCTCTATCATCTCACTGATAAGTAACTAGAGATGAAGTTGGTTTAGTTATCAGCGGAGAGCTCCAGGGCGGCGCAGTGAGCGGTGTCGTGCGGCAGAAAAGAGGGTCCTGAGCAGATCTCCGAAGCACTCGTTAAACTACTCGAGTGAACTAGTTGAGAGCTTCCGGACGCGCCGCAGCTATTCTATTCTTTTGGACACCTCAAACCGCTATGCGGATACGGTAAACTTACGATTGTTTGTTCTACAGGATCATGTCGGGAAAGCGTCTCCTGGACGCAATCCAATTCTTCAATGTCGCCAAATCCGTGGCCGGGAAACACCTGGCTCTGCGCCAACGCCAACTAGATGTCTACACTCGGACTTCGTCATTGACGAAGGGGATTCAGAGCCAGACGGAGGGAATTATACTTACGGCAAAGGCAGCGGCAGCTTTGGCACAGCGTTTCAATGAGCCTTCACCAGTCGCAAAGCCGCCACCATCGGAGAGGCGAGAGCCAACCTCAACAAGCGAGTCACAACAGGCGGATCTCCGTGTGAAACAATCGCAAGCTGCAAGAGACCCCCTGCCCGATGGAACAATACCCCCCGACACTATCTCAGTCAATGCTAGACCGCTACCATCGGAGGATGCTAAGAAAGCGCAGAGACAAGCGGAATTCCAGATTCCTCAGAAAGCGGCCGGGCATCCTGCGGAGGAACAAGGAGGTCGTGGAGTAGCTCAGGATCAGGAGGTCTTTCACAAACCATCTACTACGGCCGCCCCGGTCTTGTCATCTCTTCCCAGAGTAAAGGTACCGAAGGCAACGGGAGATGTCCAGGAAGGAAATGGGAAGATCAATGCGGATGTGTTTTATTCTTCCGCCAAAGAGAATGCTGGCAAGACGGTCCCTAAGGAGGACTCTTCTGCGGAAGAGGACAAACTATCCGATGAGATGATGAGCGAGATCTTCCACAGCCCCAGGGTAGCGAAGATACTCTCGAGGAAGGGTGCGCTGGATCTAAGAAACAACTCCCGCGAAGCTCGAGTACCGGGAACCATTACTGCGGAGAAAATCGCCTTCTCGGGAGAGCAGCTTCACCCTAATGAGCCCCGAACGGACAAAGAATCCATGGAGGAACTTGGTTCAAGTCTGGCGCAGGAGGCAGCCACATCCGATCCGGTATGTATAATTCGATTTCCAGGGAGATGGGATCCGCTGACGCTTTTTTGGCAGGTCGTAGCGGCAGCGAGCCCGGCGGTTAAGCCAATTGATGCTTATCAGATGGTGGAATCTCGTGTCCCATCCTCCCGTCTGGGCAGATTGTGGCAATACGGCGGTTTGGCCACGTCAATGGCATTTGGTGCCGTGGGCGAAGGCTTCCGGAGAGTAACAGGCAGTGGAGAGACGAATGGCTCCTTAATGTTCAGTGCGGGCAACATGGAGCGTCTAGTGTCGAAGCTATCAAAGATGCGAGGTGCCGCCCTCAAACTGGGTCAGATGATGAGTTTCCAAGGTTCGTGAAATAGCAGCAGTCAACTCTATTGATAAAAACTGACTTCAGCAGATTCAAAGATGCTGCCTGAACCAATCCAGCAGGTCTTGCAACGAGTGCAAGATCGAGCAGACTACATGCCTGCCTCCCAACGAGACAAAGTCTTGACAGACAACCTGGGACCTAACTGGCGAGACCTTTTCGAGTCATTCGAGGAAAAGCCAATGGCCGCTGCGTCGATTGGACAGGTTCATGGAGCCGTCCTGAAGAATGGCAAGCGGGTAGCCGTCAAGATCCAATACCCTGGAGTCGCAGACTCGATTGATTCGGATCTCAACAACCTCTCTATTCTCCTTACGGCATCACGCCTACTGCCAAAGGGTCTGTACTTAGACAAAACGATCGCCAATGCTCGTACAGAATTGGCATGGGAATGCGACTACATCCGCGAAGCAGAGGCTGGAAACCGTTTCAGAGAATTCCTCCGCGACGAGTCCTCCACATTCGTTGTCCCCGAAATCATCCCCGAAGCCTCTGGCAAACAGGTCCTGACGATGGAGCGCATGAATGGCATCGCCGTCACCAAGATCCAGAACTTCACCCAGGAGCAGCGCGACTGGATTGGAACCCAGATTCTCCGTCTCTCCCTGCGCGAAATCACCGAATTCCGCTACATGCAAACAGACCCCAACTGGACCAACTTCCTCTACAACGCCGAAACCAACCGTCTCGAACTGCTCGACTTCGGCGCCTCGCGCGAATACCCGGCCGATTTCATCAACACCTACCTCCGTACCCTCATCGCCGCTTCTCGCAATGACAAAGACGCATGCCGCGACCTGTCCATCAAACTCGGCTATCTGACCGGCTACGAATCCCCCGCCATGGTCGATGCTCACATCACATCAATCCTCACCCTCGCAGAACCCTTCATGGCCTCCTCGCCAGAAGTCTATGACTTCAACAACCAGACCATCACCGAGCGCGTTCGCGCCTTGATTCCCGTCATGATCCGTGAACGATTGACACCTCCGCCTGAAGAAACGTACAGTTTGCACCGGAAACTAAGCGGGGCATTCTTGCTCTGTGCGAGACTGGGCAGTCGGGTGAGAACTAGAGAGATGTTCACTAACGCGATCCAGAAAGCTGAGGGGTTGGATCTCAGCTAGATCTATTCTTGAGGGGAAGAGGAGCAGAAAAAAGTATGTTTCTTTGTAAAAAGAAATATATGTATATGTATAGTAGCATGTATTGTACAATCAGATAGAAACCTCATTTGAAATAGAGAAAAGAGAATCTACGTTACCACCAATAATATCACGGGCAACGGAACCGAGATCGAGGAAAGAGAAGGGGTATCAATCGACTATATCAAAATCCCAGGTAGATCTGCACAGTATCAGACAATAGTCTAACACGTAGAAGATAGCAGTGGTATCTGTTCAATAGATCCAACAAGATAGTGAGATAATCTTGGAAGTCACAAAAAGATAAAAATAGCATGTATTCTCTAGGTATCATCATGACAGGTAACGTAAATTTCTTCAGAAAGAAAAGAAAAGGCCTCAAGTATATCAACAATAATAATACATGCATAAGAACGTTAAGACATTGGGTATATGGACAGGTCCGGACTACCCTTCTAGAAGGTGAAAATCTGGCATGAAATGTATAGTCTCATAATATGATACAATATACTTGATTTTTCGTCCGGATCGAAAAGGGAGTTGTAGTTGAGTACACGCTCCGCTCATTCGGTGACTGTTCTAGCAGTTTGTACCGTGACACTCGTTCAATAGTGATAATGATAACATCTTCAGCAATCGAATTTCTGGTATATCGTTGCTGGCGTCAAGTGGGTGAGCGTTGACTGTTCCGAGGGGGTACTCCCTGGGCTTGGAGCAGACATTGCAAGGGATCTTCGTGTCAGTTTGCGAGCACGAAACTCTGAATTCTTGCAATGGCAGCGGGGTCAAGAGCGAACGAGCCGTCTCTAGAGTCAAATCCACGGCAATCTTGGAGGGCTGTCATGAGGCACCAGAGATTCTCAGCTGCATGCATCTCGAATTCGAGAACTCTGGATGCTGTAGGCACAGCCTGCATCCAGGGCTGGAGGTGGAAGTTGCACTTGTCGAGTTAATCTCGAAATTTGGTCATTGTTCTTCACACAACCGAGCGTTTCTCATTAGCGAAGATTGCATTCCAGTATTTCTTGACATCCGAGCACACATCCTTCTCACTTCGCCAGCTTCGGAACCGATGCTCCAGTTCACATGCGGTCCACATGATCTCACTCCAAAAGTCCCGCTCTACATCACGGCCGAAGTCGCTGACTGTGTCTTTCGGGTCTGTCCAAGCACGCGTGTAGTTGCCATCATCATCAAAGGCCGGGTTCACCATCTGCTTATCGAACACAGTAGCCGGGTTGAATTTGGGGAAGTTCGCGTGAATGAAGAACGGCTTGGGAGAGGGCGCTTTGGAACCTTTGACTCGCCATTCTCCTTTCTGTGTCAACTTGTAATCATCGAAAGGATGAAACTGAACCATGGCAGAACCGGCGAAGCCCTCACTAGAGGGGTGTCCGATGGCACGGATAGGTTCGCTGACTTGATAGAAAGGCTCCTTCATTACACTGGCTGCTGCCAGGAAAGTTTCCTTGTCGCCTTCCCCGGGTGCGCCTTGAGACAGCAATGAGTAGAAGTGTGACGGACCCCAATAGTTATAATACGTGCACAGCAGCAGCGTATGGGCATGTGTCTTCTTGGAAATCACCACCTCTCCCGACTCGGTTGACTGGCGAATATCCATTGGTGAGATATCCTGAGACGCGATGGCGTAGAATAAGGGCGAAGCCGAGGAAGCCCAGAAGTCCGGCCAAGTGACCATGTGTTGTGATCGGAAGGGCTCGTTATCGAATAGTACCTCGGGCTTGTCGATCGGAAAGGCATCCGCATCCAGGAACAGAATCTCCTCAAAGGATGAAAAGAGCATGGCAAAAGGCTTAAACTGGTACTTCTCGATTTGCATGTCCTCAGGCGCTGCACCCAGGATCTCCGATAAGACCACGCACTTTGCGTTCAAGGATGGAAGTACAACATCGCAGATGTATTCTTCATGCTCATCCGCATCGGCCAGGAAGACTTCCATGGGCAGGTTCGACCCCGTTTTCCGCAGCATACGCAAAGAAATAACCAGGACTGGTAAATATGATCCTCCAGCGGTTGACACTAGACCCCGTGTCCCTGGTGTATAGTGTAGAGAGGGTCCACCGTCCCTAATGGCATCGACAAAATTGGTATGGGCAGTCCTCATTTTGATCACGTCGTCCACTAACATCTCCACCAGCTCTGGCCGTTCCCCCGGATTCTTCGCATCGAACCTTATCCCAGGCGCGGTCCCCAATTTATGCGGAGAGTCGCACTCGGGCGCGTATTCCATCAACAGCGGCTGGAACTCTCGCCAGAACTTCATATGCCCTCTAACATTGTGCTCGATTTCGTGCTTGGATTTGCCCTTGACCTCATCCGTGAGACCACCCTTCAGATCATCCTTGACTTCGTGGTTTTCCGGCGGGATCGATTGTTCATATGCGGGGAGCTCTGACCATTTGGCTTCACTCGACAGGTGACGGTAGCGCGAAAGGAACCATGAGAATATAAATGCCAGGATCAATGCGACCAGCACGGTTCGCAACCGCGTAGGCAACCGCACCATCATCTCGACAAGTGTTTTCGAGCTCCAAGGGAAAGGGAAGCTGGGTAGAAGACTGGCGCTTTTCGTAGGCGACTCGCACGGTCAGTTTGCATTCCACTAACCTGAAACTCGATGGCCCTTTAGCTACCAGCGCCTCAAGGGGTTAAAATGTGATTGTACAACAGTCCAGCCAACACTGAT
>JAPVCB010000011.1:646325-729572 GCA_029606185.1 Paecilomyces formosus | reverse complement strand
AAAAAAAAAAAAAAAAAAGGTGGTGACGTTCCGTGAAGGAAGACGGCGGCGGCGTACCAAGAGCGTTTCCCACGGTAGTGTCCGAATAATGATGAGAAAAGGATGATGACGGCTGCTCGAGGAAGAAAACTAACGGTCTCCAGCGTGAACCTCGAGCAAGGCACATTGCTCTCGTGGCCTGATCGTCCCGTCCTGCCTGACGAACAGACGTGTTAAGAAAGGTCTCCACAGCAGGAGATTGATGACCCTTGGGATAAGCTGGGCCCGTCGAGCTCGCCGGCCGTTCTACAGCCACGATCGCTGGGGCCTGAAGGACACTAAATTCTTAGAGTTGGATAAACTGGAGCCCATGGCCTTGAACCTGCGAAATTTTCTGCTGGATCTGGTTACTCCACAGTGCTTGATCTAACTTCGCCGTAGACCGGCGTCACGTCGAAGAGCAGGGATCAACGATCTGTATTCTGCTCACCGTCAACGGTCCGTAGAGATCGGAGGATGGTAGCGACCGTATTCACAGTGAAACAATCTGAGGATAACGGGAGGCTGAGGCGCCACCCGGAGATCAACCACAACAGCTCAAGGGGCGCAAGTTGAGCTGTACTCTGTATTAATTACTCGTAGAAGGGGAATGCTACCATCACCGCCACGGCTGTCGGCCTGTAACAAGCGCTCTAATGGCGCTACGAATCAGAATTGCCAGATCGGGCCACGAGCAGATCACTTATCGCAACAGCCGTTTTGAACTGGGACGCCAGCCAAAAACCACCCCTGAAATCGTCACCGGGGACCGCTAAGCTCTTGGGGGAACGATCCGTCGAGCCAGCCAGGGATCCTTTGAGATCCTTCTCGTCGCTGAAGAAATCCTAAGTCTTAGTGCGATTGAACCCTGTACACGGTTAATAATCCACTGCAGCAGAACTCCGTCATCTTTCGCGAGTCTCGATCTGTACCGTGTGCATTTGTCCATCCTCACTTGTGGGATCGTACTTTGAAGCAATAATACACAGTCGCCGGGATTACTGTCGCGCTAGACTCCACCGTTGGGGGGCCATGGATGCAACTAATTATGGCGTCGTGAGAAGACTGCGATGATGACAGCTGCGATGCAAGCTTCTCATGCAAGTGATTAGTACCATGCAAGATCATCTTTTTTCACGTCTCTGCATTGGAAAGATAGACCCTGAGCCCGAAGGAAATAACAACCGTTGATCATCTTCCCAAAAGAAACCTCTTCATAGATAGCTAGAAATTATATCCTTTTATGCTAGGTCACGCGATACGACGTCTTAAAAAGGTAACAACTCATATGACAGATTCAGGCGGCTTTCTCACAGAATAGATAACACTCTAAAATAATTATGATTGCAAAGAGTAGCTATCGTCTCTTTGGTATGACCAATAGAAAGTCCATGAAATAACAACAATAAATCAATCAGAATATGTGATATATGATTCCAATATGGCAGCTTCTAGCTCAGACGAATCCGATGCTCATTGTTCAAAATCATCAGTATCAGAGAAATCATCATCTTCTTCGAGAATAGTGGTGGAGAAGAGTCCACGACTCGGCTGCCCTCTCGTGCCCTTGCTCCATTGAGGATAGTAATTGCCAGATAGTCTGCCGGCGGCAGCTGAGCGCAAAGCTCCTCTTGTCTCTGGGTAGCTAGAAGACCATGTATCCTCATCTCCATACGGAATCTTTTTCCGTAGCGCAGAGGAGAATTGATCCAGGTGATCTTTTGACGGCCTGGGATGTTTCCGCGGCCGTCGAGTCGGGGAACTAGGATCCTGAGACAAGTGCAGAACTCGCACAACGAGCCTTGATGTCAGGTGCAAAACCAGGCCAGTAGTTATACCAATCAGTGAGGCTACACCGAAGAAGATCAAGATAGACTGTATAAAAATAAGCTCTTCGATCCTTGACGGGATACGGGGCCTTCAGAAGGGGAATGCGCAGATGGAGTCAATTGCCAACATTGGGGGAGATATCGACAGTTGAAATCATGAACAGTAACTCACCTCGAATCTAGACATGATTCGCAACGGAAGAAGGGCCACATGCAGAACATAGTTTGTTATATGCAAGAAGGGAGACGCCAGTATTCCAAAAAGCCAGACCAAACTTCGAGCAATCCAGAAAAAAGGGTAGAAGATACAGAAAAGAACACCCAACGTGACTTCGAGCCACTCCATCATATCATAATATGGAGAACAAGTAGAATCCTAATATACTGTCTCTTTTCCTCCTCAGAGAATGAAAGCAGACAGCTCGCGCAAGCTCTAACTTGGCAGCAGCTGGGACTGTCGCGCAAGCGGAAACGGGGTGGAGAGAAGCGCTGCTTGACATCAGACCAGGCTAAAATAAAGCCGGCCAAATCACATTCCCCAGCGCAGTTCTGGGATGTTCGAGTACTTTAACTAGCCGGATACTCTAGTTAAGTCGTCGCGGCCAAGAAGCGCGGAAGTTCAGCCTCCGCAGACCCCGCCGACAGCCCTAAGCCCTAAGCGGACATCATGGCCTGACTTCTTCGACCTCGACGTCGACATCGTCATCGCCGTTGAGCTTCACGCTTCAGGGATCCTGGATGGGCGCTTTCTGTCGATTGAGATACGCATACCGTCCTCCACCGTCTGTCCCTATCAGCTTCCCCTGCCTCTCGTGGCCGGCGCTCTGATGCTGGCATCGCGATCTGCCCCGGATTCTATTCCCCGCCTTGTCCCGTGTCCTCAGCTTCCCCGCTAAAGATGGGCAATAACCCTTCGAAGACGCCTTCAACTGGCGCATCCTCCAACTCGGGCGCCCAGAATCTCTCCGTGCCTGTAAATGAAAAGAAAGTGCATCGGCGGGTGTCGAATCATGGCCTGAAGTCAGCTGCAGCCGATCCATCAGCGTCCAAAGATATCGCAACGGGCTACCCGGCAGCGAACACCCAAACTCCTGTACAACAGCGACTGCAGTCTCGCAATATCCCCGATGAAGCTGGAAGACCAGAGAGATCAGATTCCAGGAGGGTCCAGCGTCACCGGAGTCTGCCAAAACAGGACCCTTCCGATCCTGTTCAGGTTCCCTCACGGCCGTCCGCCAGACGGGATCCAGGTGTAGCTCCCTCTGGGCCGCCATTGAATACATACTATGGCGCATCTGCGCATCTTCAACGTCCTCCTCGACTTCCTCTGCCTATTGGCGACGCCACTGCCACGCCAGGCTCACCGGTAATAGCACCATCCGATCCCCAGGTCGAATCAGTTCCGTGGGACACGCTAGACGAACCGTTGACCCGTCAGACTGCATCACATAGGAGCACTGCTGTCGATGATGATGAAGTGATTGACGATGATCAATATTCGATAAGTGGAGTGGGAAAGGCCATCCCGACGACCATACAATGGCGTGGGCCTGGAGAGAAGGTGTATGTGACGGGAACGTTTGTAAACTGGGAAAAGAAATTCCGGCTACATAGAAGGTATGCTCAACCATGCTCCTGTCTGCACTATACTCCAACAAGATAATTCGCGTGTGATGCTGCATTCCCCTGCTGTATCAAAAGACTCTCCAAGAATCTTCAGAGATTTGACCAATGTTAACCAATTACAATACAGTGAGACCGAACCGGGAGTGTTAAGCACAACACTGAGTCTCCGCCCCGGTACACATCATCTCAAGTTTATCGTGGACGGTGATATGCGAGCTTCGGATAATCTGCCAACTGCAGTGGATTTCACCAATCACCTTGTCAATTACATCGAAGTAAGCGCAGACGAGATCCAGCGATCACGGCGGGAGAGCGACCGGACAAATAAGTCTAGTGTTCCACCGGGTGTGCATCCGCCACAGGTCCTCCCCGAGATCATCGGTACTGGCCCGGCGGGCGAAGCCGCCGAGGAAGAGGCAGAAAAAGAGGAACCGGAAGAGGAGATTCTTCCAGGAGACTTCCGCAACATTGTCCCCCAATTCCTCGCCGATATCGATCAGGAAGAGGACAACGATGCATATCAACAAGCGGCAAATGTGATCTCGGATTCTTCTGCCCCACCAGTCCTGCCCCTATTCCTGGGCAAGTCGATCTTAAACGGCACAACGCCTATGAAAGATGATAACAGTGTCCTAAATTACCCCAACCATACTGTCTTGAACCATTTGGCGACCAGCAGTATCAAGAATGGTGTGTTGGCCACAAGTGTCACAACAAGATACAAACGAAAGGTAAAAATCCCAGTTAAGCATCTTCGAAAACCTCATTTCATGCCATGATCTCGACTGACGCACTTCTCGCAGTATGTAACTACGATATTGTACAAACCTACCGGGGATATTACAGGCTAGTAATAAGATGCAAGCGCCAAATAACAGAGAATCTTTACATTCTTCTCTGGTTTCTTTGCAGCATTCATGTCTTTGTTTTCTATATTTAAATCAGTTAAGTGGATGACGAGCTGCTCGCGGAGCCTCCCTTGGTCTCTGACTTGCTCATGTCAGCGAGCAGGACACCGTGCTTTACGTATGATCAGCATAGCGCCTTTCCATGTTAGATATGAAGTTCAGAACGACAATTATTGTCGTGAAATGTGTCATGTTTTTTATGTCAGAATAGCCTTGATATGTTCCAAGGGCTGCATGGAACAGCGCCCTTGGAAGGAATTGAATAGATACAATCGTACCACTTTGTCTCCGTTACGGGAGAATAGTAAAAATATGCTGTGAACTTTGTGTATAAGCCCAGTAAATACTCTAAGAAATCCTTTGAATCATCTCATCCGAGAACTTTATGTATGTACACGAAGACAATGACAACACCCTCATCGTTTAAAAGTAAAACAACAGAAGCTTTTTAGGTCGACATTAATATACGCTAATTATAACCTCGAAAATAATAATACCGCGTTAACAGCGAGAGGAATTAGAATGGATCTTAATCTTCTCTCCAGTTCACGAAAACCTCATCAGTCCGGAATCGTTGCGTGCATGTCGAGTCTTCCAACGGCGTACGGAAGCCTGTCTTGTACGCGAGAATGCCCGCTTGCGCGATCATGATGCCATTGTCGATGCAGAAGCGCTCATCCGTCGCATAGACGCTGCCTCCACGATCCCGCGCCATCGTGCCCATCATCTCCTGTAGACGTTCGTTGGAGCCGACACCACCAACGATGAGGACTTCCTTCGAACCTACGTGCGCCATGGCACGCTCGGTGATTTCTACCAACATCGCGAAGATTGTCTCCTGGAGAGAGAAGCAGAGATCTGCTCGAGTCGGTAGCGGGTTTCCCTCTGCATCTGTTGCGGGGATCTCCTCGCCTTCCTTCTCTTCTCCAGCTAGCCCCCAACTTGCCGCCAATGCATCGACCGCGGCCAAGATACCGGAGAACGAGCAGTCCATACCTTTTACGGCGTACGGTAGTTCCACGAGTCGTTTTCCCTTCTTAGCCAGCTGCTCGATGTTGTACCCGGGCGCAGGGTCGTTGGAGATGTGTAATGTGCGCGCGAATCGATCCAGGCAGTTGCCCACCGCAATATCCAGCGTCTCACCAAAGATCCGGTAACGCTGAGAACTGTAGGCGATCACCTGCGAGTTGCCTCCGGAGACATAAAGGACAATTGGGTTTGGAGCTCCAGTTATGAGCCGGCCCATCTCGATGTCTGCTTCATGGTTAGATTATCCATTTTTACTAGAAATAAAAAAGAAAAACTCGGACTATAAGCGGCGATATTGAGAGGTATATAGATCAAAAATAGACCGACACAAGAAATAATAAACTCAAAGATAGCTAACTGGGATATACATACGGCCAACACAATGGTTCACTCCGACTAATTCCTTCCCCCACAGCAGACTGAGCATTCTGGCCGCCACGGCGACACTTTGAAGCGGGGCACCCATACCGGGTCCCTTGGTGTAGCAAATGCAATCGACATCGTCGACGCTCACTCCAGCCTCCTTAATTGCTTGCTTAACCAGTCTCACTACCCATGCCCGGTGGTGTCGAGCGGTATCCTTTGGTAAAAAGCCCTCTCCGGGAGGGGAAACGTACGTGTGACGGATATTCGCGAGCACCTGCGCGGGGCCGCCGTTATCAGGATGCAGGATGAGGCCAACGCCCAGCTTGTTGGCTGAGCCCTCGAGACCGATGGCAATCATGGTGAATCAGGATGCTCTCATCCAGCAGCACAGACTGACAGCAGCAGGTCCCAAACACCGCGTGGTGAAGCTATACAGGATGCGAGACGAGCAGATGGATTTCTTTTCACAGATTGCTATCTACGGCGTTATCGATTGGCGGGTTTGCTGTTAACTCTCTCTGGGCGGCAGATCCGCGACAGGTTTATCCGACGGAGCACGGACTAATCTATATGTGGTCCACACCAACTCCTCACACCTTCCAAAGCGCCCATCGTTCTTTTTTCCCCCTCCAGCCCCCCCAATCTAGATTCTGCTGCTGCTGTTTTTCACGGAGACAGGTGTCTGGGACTCGCCTATCCTCGTGGTCCGCTCATTTTGCTTTATAAATTTCACCA
Organism: Paecilomyces formosus; assembly: GCA_029606185.1. Taxonomy (NCBI): domain Eukaryota; kingdom Fungi; phylum Ascomycota; class Eurotiomycetes; order Eurotiales; family Thermoascaceae; genus Paecilomyces; species Paecilomyces formosus. Next base: position 723,061 of record JAPVCB010000011.1, on the reverse strand, counting down.
TGTCCAGCACCATCCATTTTCCCGATGCCGACAACTTCCAGCGGCAGGCGGATGAGTTTATTGCTTGGCTGTCCCAGAAGCCAGGCGTCAGAATCAGTCCAAAAATTCAGGTGGCTGATTTGAGAGGCCATGCTGCTGGGAGGGGAGTTGGTATGTACCTCAATATCTTTTTTTGTTGGTGGTTTTCTGTTTGGTATTGGTGAATATTTACAATTGGGTTTTCTGACTTTTGTTGCCCCCCGTTGTACTAGTTGCCAGAACCGAAATCTCAGATGGCGAGGAGCTATTTGCTATCCCGCGGGATATTGTCCTGACCGTCCAGAACTCGAAACTCAAGGACCAGCTACCTCAGAAGGAAGAATTTGAAAATCTCGGCCCCTGGCTGTCTCTGATGCTGGTGATGGTCTACGAGTACCTCCTGGGAGAGGGGTCCGCCTGGTCCGCTTACTTCAGAGTCTTACCCACCAGATTCGACACCCTGATGTTCTGGTCCGAGACTGAACTCGCTGAACTACAAGCCAGTGCTGTTGTGGATAAAATTGGGAAGCAGGGCGCGGAAGAGTCAATTCTCGAGATGGTCGCCCCAATCGTGCGAGCCAACCCCGCCCTCTTCCCTCCGGTCGGCGGACTGCCATCATATGATGGACCACAGGGCCAACAAGCCATTTTGGAACTCGCACATATGATGGGATCGCTCATTATGGCCTACGCTTTCGACATTGAAAAGCCTGAGGATGAGGAAGAGGACGGTGAGGACGGCTATGTCACGGATGAGGAGGATGAATTGCCCAAAGGCATGGTCCCCCTAGCCGATCTGCTCAACGCGGATGCGGACAGAAACAACGTACGTATCTACCATGCCCTGATTATCGGGCGCACATTTAATTAATACCCTTTTAATCCTGCAGGCCCGGCTTTTCCAAGAGGAAGAGTTCCTTGTCATGAAGGCGATCAAGCCCATCCACCAAGGCGAGGAGATCTTCAATGATTACGGTCAGATACCCAGGTCGGATCTTCTGAGAAGATACGGCTATGTTACAGAAAACTATACGCCGTATGATGTGGTCGAATTGCCACTGGACGTCATTTGCAGTGTGGCAGGACTCGCGAATGCGGATCCCGAAGCGCAGCCCCAGGTACGTCGACTCCCTTGTCTCATAGATTGTCTATCTATGTTGACTCCCTCACAGCTCAAACTACTGGAAGAACTCGAGCTCCTCGATGACGGCTATATCATCCTCAGGCCGTCTGCTGAAGACTCATTGACCGATATACTTTCGGACGAACTCTTGGCACTCGCGAAGACCTTGACTCTGACTCCAGAGCAGCTACTTCAGCAACAGTCCAAGAACAAGCCGCCAAAGCCTGTGTTGAACGCTCCAGAGGCAAATCTTCTTCTGAGAGCCATTCAGAAAAGGCAATCTCAGTACGCTACTACTCTTGAACAGGACCAGCAGATTCTTGCGAGCCTGAAACAAGCTGAGGCCTCAGGGCCCTTAGAAGGGTCATCCCGTCGTCAAAAGATGGCTGTTGAGGTCAGACTCGGAGAGAAGGAAATTCTACAGCGACTTTCTGCTATGTTCTCGGGTTTCATCGCGAGCAACGCTGGCCAAGGAGCCAAGCGCAACGCCGATAACAGCCCGGAACAGACGAGACAAGCGAAATCGCTGAGGACCTGAAGTTCCCACAGGCCCAGCATGACCGCTACTGAACTTCAAAGAAAAAGTTGATTCTGGATTTTTGGATTAATTAATCTCGATTTGCTGACCTCATTTCTCGGTACTCATACACTGGTCTCTAATAGACCACTTTCAAGGGGGAACTATGTACACTAACATTCAAAAGGTTCCAGTCATGTCATGATAAGTAACGCAACATTAACCTGACTCCGGTACTTCAGTGCTTTTATCAGGTTGAACCAGATCTGAAGGGTGAAGACAGGGAAGAAGGTGAAGAAGGTGGGAGGATAAAAAAGGGTGGCGAACCTAAACCGCGTCAAACAGCAGAGCTCGCGAGTACAACAACATTGCGAAATATACGGCAAGATGGGATATGTGGATAAGGTAAAGACGCCCGCCAAATGCACGAGAGGAGTGAAAAAAGGAAAGAAGGGAACGAAGGCTGCTCATGTCGCTGGACTGGCAGTAACCGCTCCGGGTCCAGGATTTGAACCCATTGTGTGTCCCACACCAGGTGGCCCGTGGTTGTTGGCCGCAACCTGATCGGCCTGCAATCGTCGTTGCGCTTGAGCCTGGGCTTGAGCTTGTGCCGCCTGCGCCTGAGCATGCGCCTGGGCTGCTGCTGCAACTTGATCGCGTGCCTTTGCCGCCATGATCGCTCGATGTTGCATGATTTGGACGTCATATTTATCCGCCTCATAGATGGGCTCTTCATCTGAATCATCTTGATCATACTTGAAACGATCGGCTATTAGTGGATCTATTTCCACTCTACTGCGAGAGGCGAGGTTTCGACGGTCAATCATCAATCGACCACCACGTCCGATACGCCTCCTAAAGGAAGGTATCCGGCTGGTGTCCTCGTCCACATCCATGGCATGAGGAGTGAACTTGTTGAAATAGATCGCTCCATGGTCCGCCATGGGTGAGTCATTGATATCCTCAGATGACTCTGAAGATGGCGGTGTCGGCAGCTGGGTGGTGATAGCTGGTCGGAAACTAGCTTCGAAGGTCTTATCTGGAGGCGGCGAGAGCGGCGCTCTCGTAGCATCCACATACCCTTCATTCCACTTAATGTGCTTGGCCAGATTCTGCTTGATATCGCGCAGGATCTCGTTCTCCTTCTCAGATTGCACATCCTCGAGGAGCTGCAAATCTTCTGCAGCTTGAGTACCAGGCCTTTGCGGTACGCGGAGCTGGGTCGGGGCTGGGCGCTGGATTGTGGGCACATCTACCGGTTTCTTCTTCGGCTGCTGGATGTTAGCAATTGCATCTACAGCGACAGCTGAGCTTGCTCCTACCTTCTGGTTGATGAGATCCTCGTCATCGTCCTTGATGCCAAGCTTCCTCTTCATCTCCTTGACCTCCGATCGCTGCATGAAGATTTGCTTCTCGATGCTAAGCATTTCTTTCCGGGCCAATTCACGCTGTCGCACCATTGCAACCATTTGTCGCGCATCTTCGAGCTCTTTCCTGAGTCTCCTCAGTTTCTCGGCGCTCTGCGCATCTCTACCGCGGGTCTTGCGAATCTGGCGGACCTCGCGTCTACGGAAACACACGTATGGGTCGGCGTCGTCCGTATCCTGACCGGTCTCGAACTGCGATTGTGAGCAATGTTTTATGCAAAGGAGCCACCCTGGAATTGCTTACCTTGAGAGATGGTTGCAATGGCCTATTGCCAGATTTCGTCCTCATGTCCTTCCAATGCTCATAGATGTCCTTGGCGAACCGCCTTACGCTATCTTCTACAGCTGCGTCAAAGGAGTCTTCCATCTCTGAGTACGCTAGCACTGGAGGATTATCTACAGCGGCAAACGGCTGCTTTGTTTGCGCTGTCTCTTCGAAGAAGTTCATGACTTCCTCGAATTGATCCTCCGTACATTGGTTGCCAGGACCTAGCTTCTGGTTCAAACTCTTGAGGTACTCATCATCCTCCTCAACCATGTTATACGGACATCCGCAACAATCCTCGACAGTCGAGGAGAAGCGGATGTACGTCGCAGGTTGCGAAAAGGTAGGGGGGTAGAGTCTGTCATATTGGATGGAACTGAGGAGGGTCTCTGGGGTAGGGATATGGGCCTCATTGACCTTGCCAAGGGCAGCGGCATTTATCGCGGCTTGCAGATGGATTTCCTATTCATTTCAGCCGTCAGCGACGTTGTTTTGTGGCAGTTTTGATATACATGAAAATTTTTATCCTTGACATGTCGTCGGGATAGCGTCACGTGATCTTATGCAGACGTGGACTAAAATTAGATAGGGATAGCACTCACCGACTCCTCCGCCTTCTCAACACCGGTTTCAATCTGTTGAAGAGTGCTCTGGACCTCATCGTCGACGAGATCGATCTCTTGTTCCCTTACAATGGGAATAGAGGCCTTGGGGGTGAGCTTCTTCGGGCGCGTCCTCCCCATTCCCCCGTACCTAGTCATACGATTTTAGGGGCGCGAGTAGGACAAGGACCATGGGAAAAATGCCCAGATATTGATATCAAACGAAAGCTCTGGTCATGAGAGATCGCGTAGTCGTATTTTCTTGATGAATATCGGGCGTGGGGCGGGGGATATCGACGGCTGTAATCTCGTGGCGACAGGGCGGTTTGGTGAGTTGACGTTGCGATGTCACTAAGCCGTGGCCTGTTTTGGATGAGCGCACGGCCTCAGGGGCTCGCTTGCCTTCCCGTTACGGGTTAGTGCGGGGCTGGCCGATATCAAATTCCTGGGCTGTCCTGCGGCTTGGCGTGCCTGACCTCTCCGGCTTCTTGAATCGCGCCCGTCTCCGCCCTTTCTCCGCAACATCCAACGCCCAGACCTGCTCACCTACAACTGCTCTCTGGGACGGTGTGTTGCTCCTGAGAGTCTCTGGATTTCTTCTTTGGATGTGCCAGTAGTGTATTTGTTTTTTGTTTGAGCCCTCCTCACACGTCACATCTGCGATCATGGATTCCCCCAGCGAGCCCAACAGCGCCGCTATTCACGGTGCGCGGAGAAGAGGGTCAGTCGGTGCTTCTCAGGTCCTGGATAACATCGTGTCTGGTTCAAATTGTACGTTGTCCTTGAGATGTTGTCGGGAGTTGTCCAAGGTTGCAACTGCGACGTGTTCGTTTCAGTTCATCGTTAGCTAACACGCCACAGTCGACAGAGATGAAGTTGACCGTCTGCGAAAGCGATTTATGAAGCTGGATAAGGTGCGTTGCCTTGGATGCGGTGCAAGATATGAGCGGAATGCCTAACAAGTTCCAGGACAACTCTGGTACTATCGAAAGAGAAGAGTTCCTGTCGCTTCCTCAAGTTTCGTCCAACCCGCTTGCGACCAGGTATGCATATGGATTCTTCCTCTCAGCAAGTGGCGCAACGGACCATATACTTACGATCTCTTTTCCACTCAATACAGAATGATTGCGATCTTCGATGAAGACGGTGGTGGCGACGTTGACTTCCAAGAATTCGTGTCGGGTCTGTCAGCTTTCAGCTCCAAGGGTAACAAAGAAGAGAAGTTGCGGTTCGCCTTTAAAGTCTACGACATCGACCGCGATGGATATATATCAAACGGAGAGCTGTTTATCGTCTTGAAGATGATGGTTGGAAGCAACCTGAAGGACGTGCAACTGCAGCAGATCGTCGATAAGACTATCATGGAGGCGGATAAGGACAAGGACGGCAAGATCAGCTTTGAAGAGTTCACCGACATGGTTGAGAATACCGATGTCAGCATGAGCATGACGTTGAGTATGTTGTCCCTCGGATACTATCACCCTCGTGAGGGATTGATTGTCCACTGCATTCTTCTCCACTCTTCAAGGAATGCCCGCTAACCTTATCTATAGACCATATCTAAGCGATGCATAATATCACCCCTCACGAACCGCTTGTTTGTTCCTTGTGCATATTTCGACCATGTTCTCTCTTCTTACGTGACTCTTGACGATCAGCGACGGCTCTCTGTAGTTTTACATTTATAAAAGGCGTTGTCACTGCTATTCTCTCCGGCTAAATGATGAATTGCGAATGACCTCCGCATTGGTGATTGTGCTGCGTCCACCTCAACATGCTTTGCCCGTTTCGAGCTGTTTTCGGTTCCAGGCCTATTGATTCTTGGGTCTGCTTCCTGATAACTTTCAGATATCTACTACAAACAAGACAATATAGCCGGCTGGCAAGTCGGGTTTGCCTTCGATCCAACAACTTTTGCCAGATATGACCCCATGGAAAATGTGTATTTCCAGATAAAAGAGACTGGCCTTGCGCTTTCTGTTGTAGGGTTCTCTATCGGGAAACACGATCGACTCAAGGAAGCTATATATCTAATAATCTATCGCATGCGAAGACAGCTCAACAGAGACAATCCTGTAGCAGAATCACTCGTGGTGTACACTAGAAAGTGGGTATTTCGTGGACAACATCGTCGACAAGAACTTAGTGGCCCTGGGAATCTCAGGTTCGTTATAGTTTCGACTGTCGAGCCGAATACAGCTGCGAGAAAAGCTCCACAGCATGTGCGGCAGTCCCCCTATTTCATGTTATTTAGCATTTGGGAATCCAATCGAACAGAACTTAACGGGTCGCACTCACCATGAAGATTGATACCCTGCACCTCCAGCTCCATAGTTATGTACCAGGATCCTCCCCTTTCGCGTCTCAGCCTCGACACGCGCACCGCCCTTTCTCGCCGCTAAATTTTAAGAATATAAATCAGCTTTCCAATCTCAACGCAGATTATGAACAGTCAATGCCAGAGAGAAGATGCTATCTTACGCCTCAACCCAACATTATGGCTTAGAACCTGCAATTGGTCAGGTCTGCCCAGCTCCGGACACAGCTGACAAGCTCGTTCTTTAATCCTCTCTGCACGAGCCATGTCAGGCTTATCATCCCAGTCGTTGTCGATCTTGACACCACCGATAATAATCCCCCCGCCCAGAGGACGTGGAAAAACATGCGAGAACTCGTTATTCCCGAATTTTGAACTATCCCAGATGTACATTTTCCGAACGGGAGTCTTAGGTTCGGCGATTAAGAGAGTTTGGCCCTGGGTAAGCTGGTGTTAGGATGGATGGGTTCTATCATGATAACGAGATGATGCGACGGGTATTGATTTGTACAGGAGACCGTGAGAGGCACGTACTTTAGCAGGATAGACGTTCTTGTCTTCTACGCCGCCGAGAGTTCGGGCTCCGAGGGCAGTGCAGTTGAAGACGGCAGCGGCATCTGGGAAGTCGTCTAAGACCTGATCGATGTGATTATATGCTCTCTTGATGAATTTAACGCCGTTTCTACGGAGGCGTGTTTGGAGCCTGTATGTTCGTTAGCGAATTCGTATTATATACTCGCATCCTTAATCAACGTATATCAAGTGCTCCCTCAACGACCAACGGAATCGCACCACGATATCAAATGAAGTAAATCAAAAAGGACACAAAAGCAAACACTCACCAAATTAAATACGCAACTGGATTGATCATAAACGTGGTCAAATCTACTGCCGATTTCGCTCCCACCGGTAACTTCTCCCCGTCATCATCCACATTGACGTCCTTCACCCCGCCCACCAAATCCGCATACCACAACTTCTTCACCTTCTCCTTCTCGTCATCGAACACAAACCGCATCGGAAACCTCTTCACACCACTCTCTGGGAACTCCTCCGCAATGCGCAGGAACCGCTCGAACGCGACGCGGTCATACGTCGCATACTGGCCTAACTCTTCCTCGAAACTGGCCCAATTGGCCCCCGCTTGCGGGGAGGCGTATTCGGTAAATGAGACATCGCCAGGGAGATGTTTCGCTACGATGGTGATTTTGGCATGAAGGTAGAGACGGAGTAGTTCAGATGCGACAGTCAGACCGGTCACGCCGCCGCCGAGAATAACGGTGGATAGTGGTTCTTGTTGAGACATGACGGATGGGGAGTGCTCATATATATATGCATATAAATCAATGAAAGTTGAAAGTCATAAGGGTAAGGTAAGGGGAACGGTAACTATGTCACCTGATGAGTAATTATGACCAGGAGTTGAACTCCCTTTCTTTCTCTATTTTTGTTCCTCCGCCCCCAAAGACTTGTAACTGGAAATCTGTTATCAACTGAGTCACGATAACTAATTCAAATCATTAATCTTCGAAGATAAAAGAACACGGCCCGTGCCATCTTAACCAATTTCTTAGTCATCAGTCTACTTCTCTTCTGCCAGCCTATCGGATCATGCGAATGTATTCGGTTTATCGAAGTCCGCGGAAGAAGATGTTCAGGCCTCGAACTAACCAGAAAAGAAAAAAGAAAAAGCTGAAGGGCGGAATCCGTTCCGAACTGCAATCAGTTGCAGCTGGGAAGAAGTGACCCGTGCTTCAAGCATATAGCAATTGGATATACTACATACATACATACATACAGATCATTTATGACAAAGAGTCTTGATTTTGATCATGAGAAAACTCTATTCTGAAAAGCCATCAGCTTACATCTCTATGAGTCTGGTCAGCGCGATCTCGATATCTGAAACAATCCACGGTAAGCGAGCTCAAAGGCAACGCTATTCCTCTTCTGTGGATGAGGAATGCGACAAAAAGGGAATGCACATGATATCTTTCCCATCTAGGCAATGCAGTAAGACACCTGAACGCTGAAATTGGAGAAGACAGGAGTCACATGCAAGTTACTTTGTTCTGATTTGTGGTTCGTACTTATGCATGTCATGTCAGACCGTTCGATCAAAAGTTTCGGTTTCCGGTTCCAGACCCCGCCGGATCTATGGGCCGATTAAGTAGAACAGCAATTCAATGCGGGTACTGGTAACAATAACCATCTACTTATTCTATTCCTTCGTACGCAACAATGGAGTATATTGTAAGCTCTGACTTATTTCTCCGGCGCTTACTGCGCATATGCACGTAAGTCAAACAGCTATTATGGGGTCGACGGTAGACTTACAATAGTTATATGCAGTCAAGCAATAGTTACCGTAGCACTGCAGTAGTTTTTGACTGCCCATGTGTTAGACAAGGGGGGTTCGACATATGAGATCTAGGATAGGCCAGACGGCAGTGGTTGATCATGCTATTTGTCCCCCCTGCTTCTCTTCGTTCCTTACTTCTGAAACTAACATTGCTCATCGCATGTTGCAGGGGAAACAGCCGTCAATTAAACGTGTAACTGGATTGCGCATCCTCGGGAATCAAGATGCGGATTCAAAACGCGTCTAGTAGAATTAGCATCCCACTTCCGCAAAAGGGCCTCCAGACGGCGCCTTTTAGCCTCACCGAACAGCTAGAATGGTAGAATGGCTGCAATCAAGCTTATGTTCCATGGAATATGAGTGAAGTGCCGGACAGATATCCATCAGACAGCCAGGGTAAATGACGGAGCTGCGATGGTGTGAGAACCATCAAGGATACAATGTCAGAAGCCAATGTGCAGTTGAGACCCTTCAGAACACCGGTGTATGGCTCTGTCAGTACCATGTGAAGTAAGATAGAACAGCGTTAGTGTCTCGACCGGTTAGACCCTTGCATTTCCCCATATTTGAGAACCGATTCTTGGCTAAACTGTTTCATCATATCTTGCTGCAGTTAACTAATGAAGAGGCTGGAATAAGCCATGGGAAGAATTTTGGTATAATCCATATATACAATGAGGAACTGAAGATTCTGGGTATATACGTGAAAAGCATGAGATAGCATGTGAAGCCCTCATAGCAGAGAAAAGTGCATGCAAAAAGGTGTCTAAAGTGGAATGACAGCAAACCACAATGGCAGTCAATAAAGATGACTTATTCTTCCCATTTAGAACGATTCCCGTCTTAGGGAAGTGGAGATGACTTTTGAGAAATCCGACAGTCGAAATATTTTGCCTTCTGCGTAGCGAAGGAGAAATGAGATGTGCCCAGCAGGTCTTTGTCTGCCCTGATGGGCAGATAATGACATGTCGACCCACCAAACTGTGGCGTTGTCGATCGGCAGATATATCTCATTGAAGCATCTCTCCGTGAGGAAAGAAACTTTGACCACATGGAAGGGCAACATGACAACAAAAGATAATGTCAAGTAGTAGATGCAGAAAAGATTGCTCTTGTTGGAAGAAAATGGGAAATTGTAACAAAGGGAAGTGTGTGGACGATCTGACGAGTCAAGAAAACAAAGGAAAAAGAAAATCGTAAACAACATCGAAATCTATGTCTAAACTTGTATGCACTTTGCGCCAACCAAACGACTCGACCCAAATGCATTACTATGACAAAATTTGAACTCCACATTCGCTCCAAAATGCTTCCTTGGAGATCCCTGGTCACAAAACTACTATATGTCGTAAATAGGCATTTCTTTCCTCGGGCACAGCCCGGGTTGCCAGCAACTTGTGGCCCATAATGACAGGCTGTAATTTTCGTATGGTATTAGAGGCGGTATCAAATGTAGTTATCAATCATTAAAGCAGCGTGGCGACAGCGTAACTCCGTTAGAACGGCCTCATGAATGAAGGCTATTTGAGAGTAGGAAGCATGGACCGGCGAAAACCGTTTCGGGGAATAAAGTAATAATGCCAGCGATAGCGGTGCAGGTCCTTATGGGTAACTGCGTGAGGGACCGCCGAAAGGACGATAGTTCGGCATCAGCGGAAGGAAGGAAGAGCTACGGCAGTTTCTCATGTGGAGAGAGCCTATTGCTTCTCTTCAGAGACCTGTCATGTCATATCATCTCCGGACTTGCTCAGCCACGTTTCGGCCTTCTAATAAATCGAGACATTGACCCAGAACTAAGAAAAGTTAGCCGAAATGTTTCTGAATCAATGTCTAGTTTTCAGCCTACCAGATAGGATTTCTTCCTCCCATATGCCCATTTGATAGTCGACAAGGCCATGCGGTTCCATCTTGTCACAGAGACGTATAAGCTCCTTTCCCATTTTGTCCAGCACGTCTATAGCGAGCATACTAGGATGTGGCTGCCGTTCACCGGGCCGTAGAAGAGCTTGTGTCATATCCTTCTGTTTCTGGAATAGTGAGAGCCAGCAGAGGTTGAACTCATTCCAAAGCTTGAGTCTTCCCGAATGAAGCTCCGCGTCATCACGTAAAATACCTAGAAACAGTCAGCCCTATCTTCCCCTGAGCGTCTGTGGGAGAAGAGAAAATAAACATAGGAAATACACACCTAGCTCCCGCGAATTGCCAACTAACCACTCAGAGATTTCTAAGAGTGACTGACTAGCATCCACCAGTCTTCCTGCTCGAATATGATCGAACGCCATTCGCAAGGCCTGTTGGTATTGACTGTATGCGTCATCAGAGCTGGCAGCTTCTTGGCCTTGTTCCTGCTGCTCCAAGCGATCTGTGCTTTCTGTGGTGTTGAATTCCGTCATGGCCACTGGGAATGACTGTGCAGTGCTAGCTCGATCGACCATGCTCTGAGAATATGAAGATGACTGCACCTGGGGCGTTAAGTATTGTGGAAGAACTCCAGCAACTGGGGTTCCTGTTGGCTCACTTGGTGAGAAATACTGTGGAACTCCAAGCTGCGACGACAAGACCTCGAGGGCTGCAGACTGCCGTGGTTGGTATTGTGGAACGACTTCATATGGTGTCTGTGTCTGGCTCTGCTGAGCGAGGCCATAGGCCATATTACTGCCATACTGTGAGAACTGCTGTTGCGATTGCGATTGCGGCGGCGGGAGAGGTAGCGGCGGTTGATGCTGGCGCTCTTGCTGTTGTTCACGCTGTTGTGTAGTTTGCTGCTGGCGTGAAGGGCTCGCATGGAAACCTGGATGATATTGTAACCCCCCTCCCTGCAGTGAACCGCCTTGGAACGATGAGGCACCGTATGACTGTTGTTCTGTGTATCCATAGCCTGTATAGCCTGAGACGGCAGAGCTTTGTCCCTGTGCTCGAACTGGAGGCTCTCCGCGTGGAGGAAGTAAAGGGGGTTGTCCGTACGGACCTCTCGAACCGTCTGGGGCCTGTTGGATTGGTCGTCGCCCCATTCCAGGCACCGTTGGGTAGCTGGAAGGATCATGCTGTTTCCGCTGATGGCTGTCGCCATCCATCCCACCCACACAGTCCCACGAGGATGCGCCTCGCAACGTATCGAAGATTGGGTTCCGATGCGTTGGAGGCGATAGAGGAGGGCGCGCATAGAATTCCAGATTCCCAGACCCCGCGACCGTTTGCTCAAATTGATGTCGAGCCAGTATCTCTGCGGATGCTGTGTGAGATAAATGCAGAAGGGGATTGGCGGCTACTGCCAGTATATTAGGACTGTATTACTTTTTTGTTAGCTTTAGGCACTTGACGGGCTTCCAATAAGGGAGAAACGGCAGCACTTACCGGAGTATAAAGCGCCACTGCGGAACAAGAGCTCTGCTTGAAGTGACTCCATATACTGGAGGTAAATAAATCAGGTTACTTTCTCTTTTCAGAAGGAATGAATATCTTTGCAGCGTCCACAATCAGTCAGGAGCAATTTCATGCTAGCTGGACAAGTAGAGACGGAATGGCGGAGCGGATAGAAGAACCAAATAGCAGGAATGGGATGAGAGATAATGCTGAAGGGAACAAAGAGGCATGGGACCGTAGGTAGGACAGAATAATCAGCGGGGACTTGCAAGCAATATGAAGGAGACCTAATATGACTTCTGGAGCACTAGGGCATGCCTGACCATCCGGCATACAAATTGTACCCTAGCCGATAGAAGTATCGCGAACGCTAGCAACGCTCTGGCACGTAGTTGGTTCAAGCACCGCAATCCACCATCGACGGGGCACCCGCAGTCCTTAACCTTCGTCAATCGATGGTCGATCAGCCTGGAGGCCCTTGATCTTCCGACTAAACAGGGCGGGGCTCCGACGACGGAAAGGTTGTAACGCGGAGGGGAAAGGGGGGGGGGGGGTTATCTCGGGATTATAGGGCTTTATGTTCCCGCAGAATGGGTCAAGGTCAGATTGGCTATGGTCGAGCAAGAGAAGCTGTATAGTCCGTGGCAGGGATCCAGAGAACTGGTCTCCTTACAAAGATGACTAGCGTGGAAATACAAGGTAAAGTAGACGTGCCCCTGTCCATCAGAGAAGAGACAAGAGACGGACTGACAGACAGAGAGAAAGAGGAAGAAGAGACACAGCAAACCAACACCGGCATATAGGGCCGCAGAAACGACTACTGTCAGGAAATGCAATATCTGCCGGATCCTGGTTCCTCGTGTCTCCATTCTCGTCCCGTTGCCTCTGCTATCGCCATAACCTTCTTTCGCGTGCCAATGAAGCTTCTATCCATGGTAGATCCAAGCCGTATACCTCGCTTTGCACTAGGAGGTTTCCAACTGCTCCAGCTACGACCTACTCGTAAGCCAGACGGCTGACGATGCAAATTAGAAGATGATGCGCCACACAAGCGGACATCGACCTTCCCATGTCAGGCGCCAACGTTGGACAAAGCGTCCCAGCATCCATATTAGCAGTTGATCGTCATTGGCGATGGACGGGAGCAGACAGGCTCTCCGACAGATGGACCATCAAAGACCATCGTTCCTTTTCCTCTCTGCTTACCGGTGGGTCTTTGCGCAGGAAACAGTAAATTATGGAGATGTCATGTTGCTGCTTCAGGATGGGCTAATCTGCAGGGTCTTCCACCTAGATCATGATCGAATGGAGATACTATCCATATAATCCACGCCTTCGATACTATGATTCCTCCCATGATAGGCAGTACATCCGCAAGGTCTCCTCAGTGGCTTCGAATCGCAGGAGCTTGAGAAGGCGATGATCAGGGTACTGATTGGAGGCGGAGGATTGGGGGTTTTCCTGGGTCTGTAGGGCTTCGCGATCGCTCTTGGCCTGGCGTTGAGCTAACCACAGCCCTAGTCGCGATCGGAGGCAGACGTCAATCGAGAATCCCGACCTTCAAAGCATGTCATCCTCGGAAAGGCAGAGCTGAATGGACGCTTTAGCCCGAGCCGCTAACAATGCGCCCTCCGTAAGCCCAAAACCGGCTGGACCACCAACATGGAGACCCATACCGCAGACGGCTTGGTGTAAGGGGTAAGGCATCTGCGGAGCCGGTTCTGTATTAAGGGCGTTTCAGTGTATGCCTGGCCGTTGGAGAGTCGAAACGCGCGCTGGAAGACGGCGGATCTCAATTGCTGTCGTCGAAGAAGAGCTGGTAGCTGCGCCGCACTCATTGAGTGTCTGCAATAACTCTCAAGTCCATTGTCTACAACCGCGACAGCAAGTTTCCGGCGCAAATTACTGGCCGAGTTGGTGTATCCTGAGCAGAACTGCATGTCTTGAATGCAGGTCCGGAATCGTTGCAGACTCATTGCTTGGCATCTCTAGTGGCAGAGAAGACAAGATGAGCTTTCTGCGACAGGAACAACTCCGTACTTTCACATCTGCGCCGGCCCCATGTTCACTGCCCATCCGTCATCGACGCCCGAGCCTATGGTAGTTCCACCAGCCCCATGAGCCTCGAAGGAAGGCCCCATACCATCATCATCTATTATCTACCTATCATTGATTAACGAAGTCTCTCGTTTATTCTTGCTATGAGGGCTAATCCCAGCCAACGATCGGCAGATAAAGAATTTACACCGTGGGGAGGAAATTGGGACTGATCGAAACGCAGCAATATTCACAAGGCGGCAGATGCTACAAACAAATATTATGCACACGCGGCTCCATCCCCAAGTAAACGTGGTTGATGCTTCTCTTGTGCATTCCTTGCGCAGATGTCTCAATAATAATAATGCTGGATTTCGCATGTGGTTTGTCTGGTGTGACGACAGGGAGTCGCTGAGATAAAGTCCCACAACACCATTTCTCGACATAATAGGGCAATATGGATGTGTGGAACAACGGCAGAAAATTGTCCAGGGTGCTTGCAGATGCCAATCAGCATTGCCAATGGCGGTACTTTAAAAAAAGCTGTGCGAATCGCGACTGCAAGGCGGCTAGAGCCTAGGAGACAGACCGCGATGGATGGGCTCCGATCGTCACTCTAACTGAAGCTTACATTTGGGCCGTAACCAAACCCCAACGAAACATGACTCGCTCTTCGACTGGGGCGCAGCTGTCCTTACCCGGAGTCAAAGTCCGGGTCAGGCGGGACTGGGGCGCCCGTTGGCTCTAAAATTTATGCTCTTGTTCATTATTCTTGCTACCGCTACTATTGGTAGTGTTGCTAAACTCTTGGTGCATGCGAAATCGACAGGGAAAGGCGGACTTTCGGGAACATGAGATGCCAGAATTTCTCCGACATGATACCAACATATTACCTTAGTTATATACGGATTAAATAAGTCAACTATTTCGATGGGCTGTTCTAGTTCGCATATCGAATAGGACAAGGACCGGGTCTTCCGCCAACAGCTTGCTTCTCCGGGTGGAAATGATTCCATAAGGATCAGCGATTGTCCTCAATCGAGGCCGGAGTTTCATTGTGCTACCTTTCCATCCCTTCTAGAATCAAAACATCTGCGTCAGAGCCATTCTCCTTACCGACATCAACGAATTGACTCTAGCTGTGGGCCCGTCCAACTCTAATATACTCTGAGTATACCGGCCCGAACGCTAAATTGTTTCCAAGGACCCCTAGTATGTGTTTCTCGAATCAGCCCCAGATCCAGAAGACAATCATCCGTGCCCCATGATTTATCCTTCAGTATCGGAAATACCTCATGCAGCACTAACTATCTGCTACTGACGTTTCGTATTCCCTGACGTAGTCCAGACGGTATACAAAACATACAGACGTGATTTCACGACGAAGAGACACCTGTTACTTGGGAAAGTCATGAAGCAATTGCTACACACGTAGTGTGGAAAGTTATCTGTTACCGGATGGCCACTACTTGCGGTACACTCTGAGTGCCAGCGACAATAATAATGGGATCTTTTCACCGGATACAGCAAGCTTCATCTGATCCGTGCTCTGCGGCAATTAACGAAGTCAGACTACAGAATAATGTCGCTAAGAGATTCCTCGACCTAGCAGCAAGCTGTCCGGACAATGATCATAATGTTGGGGGCCGATATACTATCTAGACGGTAACTCTCAGACTAAGGATATGCACCGGGTAGATCTCCAAACATTCATTTGCTCCTTAGTATGGACTCCAGACGCAACAAGAGTCTTGTATTGAGCAGTCCAGCATTTCCTTTTCCTAGTGACGTTATTAAACTGGTCATCGGATAATCTCTTTGTCGTCCACCAGCCAACGGATAAAAACGTTCTCGTTTGCACTCAGCCGACAGATATGGTTTCATTATTTGACAATAACAAGCTTATTCGCCTAGCTAATTGAAGAGCAGGCTGATACGAAATCCTTGCTCTAGTTAGTGAGATGCAGACCCCTACATCATAGGACACGCAATTGCTTGGCCTAAAAAGAGACCAGCCCAGACAATTAGTTTGTTCCATAGCCATCTGGAAATTGCGGACGGAAGAAAGGACAAGGATCACGGCATCTCCGTGCAGAGATCGAAGCCATATCTTGGTCTAGAAGCCTTCCAGAAACAATAAGACGAGGGGAGTCCGTGGTTTCAGCTGCAAGCTTGTGCCGTGCTCAATGTCGCAGAGGATGGCGCTAAGACGAACGCACCCATGACTCCGTTGCGAGAGTCTGTGCGAGAAGCAGTTCATCACCGTCGAGATAACCTTATGATACGCAATCGCGCCCCTGTGACAGTTCATCCAACTAGGCCCGGTTCCACTCTTGGCTCCAGGAGGGCGAAACGACACACCTGGATATCTCGGAGAAAGCCCTACATACACGGCTGCTGATCCCCATTATCCACTTTCTTCCACCCCGTGTTTCTAGAAGCCTTCTAGAAGCGCCCCACGGCGTCACTGCCTCTGAGAATGTAATTAATCTTTTGACGCTGAAACTCGCTATGCTGCTCGGCCGACAAGGGACCAATCCGATCGCAAGAAAATTATAAAGAATGGTTAATTACGAGCCAATCCAGGACCGACTTCCTAAGTCCAAACGAAGTAGTGAGTCCGAATTCTAACTACATGCCTAATTCTTCGCCTAACTATGATTTTGCAAACAGCCTTCGATACAGCTTCCGTCATGCGTCCTCATTCCCCTTCGAGTCATAATTCCGGAGAAAAAGAAAGCAAAGCATAGCGCTCAACGATAAATCAAAATGAAAACATTACGCCTTACGGTTTGCTACTAAGCCCGGGCTTGTGTTGCGTAGGATGGTGGAGTGCTCGCTCTTTCTATCCATTTCTTCGTCCTCACCAGACTCTCTTCGCGCCGACGTAATTTCCAGCCGTGTCGTTGCTCAATAACTGATGGCCTTCTCGACTTTTTTATGGTCACCCTTCTCCATATTAAGTGGTAGGTTGCTGCTTGAACATTCAGAGTAGAGGTAGTATTGGAAGACTAAGTTCTGGAAAGGTGGATGTTGATATAGTAATGTTCTTTGTTTCATTGGCTAATATGCCGGTAAAAGTCGACTGGCGCCTTGACATTAAGATGCGAGATAGGTACAAGGGTAAACTTTCCGCGAAAATGCCTGCAGAGTTGAAATAATACAGAGAGGGAAGAAAACATAACGCAGTAAGGTCTCTCATCTCTTGACCCAAGTGGGCATCTTTCTGGCTTTCCGGTGACCAGGCTTCTTTCTTTCCACACGACGGGCATCGACGGTGATAACACCAACTGTTTGGAAACGAAGAGAGTTAGCGACCCGAGTATACGATAGTAGATAAAAACGTGACCGTCGTGGTAGTCCTCAAGAGGAGAGCGCGCGGCCACCAAGTAACTCCAACAGAACACGGAGTAAAACATACCTCTTCGCAGCACGGGCTTCAAAGCCGGCTCATGGACCAGCAATGCCCTTGCAACCGCCAGAGTAATGGCTTCCGCCTGACCAGTAACTCCGCCTCCCTTGACAGTAGCCCAGACGTTGTACTTGTCCAGTCGCTGGGTGCACCGTAGCGGCCACAGTGCACTCTCGCGATCATGAAGACGTGGGAACACGTCTATCAGGTTCTTTCCGTTGACCATGACCTCGCCCTCACCCTCAACGAGGTAGACGACGGCGGATGATTCCTTACGCTTTCCCTTTCCTCTGGCCCTGCCCATCTCATCGACAGTCGCAGGAGCGGGCTTATTGGCATATGGGTTACCCGGACGGAGGAACGTGTTCAATGTGGAACGGACTTCCTCTGGTGCCAACGCAGGATCGATCCTGTTCAGTCGCTGCAGAATCTTGATGAGGTTTTTGTACTTCTTTGTCGGCACGGGCTCGCCAACGAAATCGCGGAACTGAGCAAGTTTGAACCAGGCCATCCGCGGGGCATCACTGGGCGCAACTGTAGGCAACGAGGCGTATTTGGCCAAGATGCATTCGAGATTCAACAGGTGGTCGATGAACTTGGGACTTCCAGAGAAGTAGGCCGGGGATGCAGGCACAATACGTGCTGGCAGGTGCTGGAACCTGGAGAAATCAATCTCCGGTGCTGCCTGCACCTCCAGAGCAGCATTGTTCCTTGCAAACGTGGAGAACGCGCTCCTTCGTTGTCGTTGAAGGAGCTGTGTGGATATCGGCGAGACAGGAACTGCGGAGGATCGGACGGAGTGTTGAAGAACAGTCTGTAATGAAGCAGCACGACGGACGCACTGCGCCGCCTGCATGATGCAATTCGACCCCTGCCAGGCCATTGCTGCGATTCCAGCCGGACAGAAGCCTCGAAACTGCAACGGGGGAACAGCACTTGATGATAGTCCTTGACCTTGGCCGATCGTGACCGCGAAAGTCCGGGAGGTTTTTCGACCGCCAGGACGCGTCACGTGATGGACCCCGAGCAAACGATTCTCCGGCGCCGACCAAGTTTGATTCGCACAAAATTTCGTCGAGGAACATCTTCGCTCTCCAGCCTTTCTCTCCTTTTTCTGCCATCATCCCACTCGAGATCTTCCAGCAGCTCGCCCAAGATGTCTTTCGGCAAGCTCTACGGTCTTCCCGTAAGTATATCTGTCTCCTGCATCCACCAGCAGTCTGCCTCCATCCAGCCAAACAGCCCCTCATCAGTGCCCCTCCATCACTATGAGTCGAACAATAACTGACACCACCATCCTCAGGACAACCCTCGCTCCATCCCGATCCTGGTCGCGGCCAAGAGCAATGACCTGGACATCGAGCTGGTCCCTACTGAGGGCAATGTGAACGCCTCTTTCAACCAGAGCGCTGAGTACACCAAGCTCAACCCCCTGGGCAGAATCCCCACCTTCGTTGGTGCCAATGGATTCGTCCTTACTGAGGCTATCGCCATTGCCATCTACGGTATGTATATACGAATGCAGCTATCCTTCCATATTGCGCACATTATTATGATGAATGTTTTTTATTTTCAGTTATCCCTGGCAGAACAATACTGTTGATAATCCACCAACTCTGATATCGCAATTACCCCGCTTTCGGGCACCACGGACTTTTTTTTCACTGCTACCCACAATTGCACAATTTTCAGCATTTCACTGACAATGCTTCAGTTACCTCCCAGAACGAGAAGACCACACTCCTGGGCAAGACCAAGCAGGACTATGCTTCCATCCTCCGTTGGTTGTCCTATGCCAACTCTGAGCTCCTCCCCCGCTTCGGTGCTTGGTACCGCCCCCTGATCGGCAAGGACCCCTACAACAAGAAGAATGTTGAGGAGGCCTCCAAGGTTGCCCTGAAGAACATCTCTGTTCTCGAGGCTCACCTTACCCAGAACACCTATCTCGTTGGCGAGCGCATCACTCTCGCTGATATCTTCACTGCTGGTCTCCTGACCCGCGCTTTCGCTCTCCTTCTGGACAAGGAGTGGCGATCCAAGAACCCTGCCGTCACCAGATGGTACGAGACCGTTATCAACCAGCCCCCCTTCAAGGCTGTTGTTGAGAACCCCGTCTTCGCTGAGAAGACCGTCACCTACACTCCCCCCAAGAAGGAGGAGAAGCCCAAGAAGGAGGCTGCTCCCGCCGCCGCTGCCGCTCCTGCTGAGGAGGACAAGCCCGCCCCCAAGCCCAAGCACCCTCTTGAGGCTCTTGGCAAGCCTACCCTCATCCTGGATGACTGGAAGCGCACCTACTCCAACGAGGACACTCGCCCCGTTGCCCTTCCCTGGTTCTGGGAGCACTACAAGCCCGAGGAGTACTCCCTGTGGCGCGTTGACTACAAGTACAACAACGAGCTCAAGCTCACCTTCATGTCCAACAACCTGATCGGTGGTTTCCACGCTCGTCTGGAGGCTTCCCGCAAGTACCTCTTCGGTGCCCAGTCCGTCTACGGTACCAACTACGACAACATCATCCGTGGTGTCTTCCTGGTCCGCGGCCAGGAGCACGAGCCCGCTTTCGACGTCGCCCCCGACTGGGAGAGCTATGAGTTCACCAAGCTCGACCCCACCAACGAGGAGGACAAGAAGTACATTGCCGATATGTGGGCCTGGGATGTCCCCGTCGTCGTCGACGGCAAGGAGTACCCCTGGGTTGACGGCCACGTCTTCAAATAGATGATTTAAACCAGGCGGCAGTTTCGTGTGGCGTTCATGATATATATCTTGCCAGCGGTTTCTGTTTCTGTGTTGTCTACTTGAATTCTCTACCCCTAGCACCCTCGACTACTTGATGGTGTGCCAGGGGTATTGATACGGGGGGTTCGGTCACGTACGCGGGCTCTTCGCTCCCCTACCATGAGCTGCTTCCCAGCCTATCCTCACCACGCACGACTTCCCCCCTTCGCGCCACTAATGTCCACCCCTCCCGTCACGTTTTTCCTTTGATGAGTCAATAGCAAACGCGCTGATGGTCATGTCATGCTTACGATGTCTTGAGAAGATGATGGAATGATAGCCTACCATAGCTGGAGCCAGAAAAAAATTATCTTGATTACTTCCATATCCAGCTATAGAAATATCTCCTTTCGCGTAGATGTTATCTTGCGACTCCCATCTAAACCATGCTGCATATAATTGAATGATTTTGTACCTATGGTAGTGTATAATATAGAATGAGCGTCAATAGTATGCGGAGAAAGATACGCGTTGACCAAAAAAATCTAAAATAGACAATCCACAACTGCTCAGAGAATTCATATAGTGGATAGTTCTGTTGACGAGCTTTGCGATCCTCAGAGTATCCATTTTTTAAGTCATCGAGCGATAAATAAGAGAGGCATGTTCTTAATATTTCGTCATGACCATCTGGAAACCAGATGTAACCTGTCCTGCTGAAGTATTCCGGTGCCGTATAGTGAACTAAGCGTATAATGTCACTTTGACCATCCACCACGACTAATCCTGCACAGAGAGATACCATCTCTTCTACATCAGGAATATTTTCCTTATCAAGATATCGCTCGCCGGCCTCGACTGCCAGTGCATGTTGTAGTTCGAAGGCTGTCAGTTCTCGTTGGGCATAAGTAATCCAGGACAACACTTGATATGCCATCTCCTTCCGGCCAGATACCTGTTCCTGGATTCGCTCCATGGCATCCTTGTATGCAAACTCATATGCACATGATCCTGTTGGAAGGCTTCCCAGTACCTTTCGAATTGCTTTTGGAGAGTGCTTTCCAATCAACGAGTCGAGATGGAGCTGAGCGAGGAGAAACCTCAAGATAAATTAGCTCGGGCAATATGATAATCGTTAAGATGCCTTGACCTACATCCCATCCACGACATCTGTGATGACCTGGACGATATCTTCTTGAAGCTTCGCATTTCGCCTGACAAATCGCGGAAGCCGGTAGATATTGCCCTGTATGTATTTCTTCACATCCTGACGGCTTGCTTTGATCTCCAGACAAGACAGGCCTCGAAATCTCATCATAATCTCTGGTATGGGTCGAGCCGTGGCAAAGAAACCAACGTTAGAGCGGGTTTGAAGGTCGAAAATCTCAGAGAGAAACAGATCATGAGACATGTCTGTTGACCAGAATTCATCCAAGGCATCAATGACAATGAACACTTTCGAGTATCGGCTGATAACATTTCGTAAAGCCTTTGAGAGTTCACTCAGTTTTGGTCGTCTCCCACCACTATGGCACTGGTTATACAAGGCCTTTACTGGATCCGGTAGAGACGATTGTCCTTGGACCAACTGTTTCAGTAGACCTGCGAGCATATCCTCCATTCGCTGCTCATGAGAGCGTCGGTAATTGAAATAAATATACGCAAGGCCAATGTTTTCATCATTTCCGTATGTAGTATCCAGGTGGTCAACGACAATGGATGTCAACATCGTCTTCCCCGCTCCTGGAATGCCTTGACAGAAGAGAGTCTGCTTTGGTTCTTTAAGGAACTTCTGGAACTCTATGGATTCAAGGAGCCACTTCCCGGTCCCTAGTTGTCGCCGGCTGAGACAATCGCTTTGCTGGGTTGCATAATTGACTGATGAGAGCCACTCCAGGATTGCTCGAGCCTGCCTGTGCTCATCGCGCTGCATCAGATTTGCAACGTTGCTCTGTACAGCACGTCCATTGAATGCATTTAGCATGGCAATATTCGTGCTGATGCGATCCCTGAGGTCACGAATATCCTGGGGTTCCCAATTTACTCGCTTCCACGCCTTTTTTATCGGGCTGGGTTTCACACCTGGGAAGGGGGCTAGTTCCTTATAACTGTCGATCACCTTCTTCGTATCAGACAGCACATTGCAGCAGCTATCTGCTATTTCTCGTAATCGATTCTTCTCGTTCTCGGTACATTTCTTTCCGGATAAGTCGATTTCGACATCTTGCACGACAATTGCTAAGGCCCTGAGTCTATAAATACAAGTCAGTGTGAATTTTGTTCGAATGGAAAAGGAAAATTACTCTTCAGATATTGCTTTAAACTGAGCAGGCGCCCCGATAAAGTCTCGTCGAGTCTTATTGGCAAGTTGTACTACTGCAAGTAAATCGCCGACACTAAAACCGAAGCTCATGGTTGTGAACCTGATCGCATACAGAATATGCGAAGGTCAGAAGCATAAGAAAGAAAAGAATAGGGAAAAAAGAAGAAAAAGAAAAAGGGAAGAAAAGGAAAGATAAGAGAATGCCAGGGAAGGTGGAAAAGTCTCCGAAGCTAAAACATAGGAACTATGCAGGGGTTGAAATGGCAATGAAAGGCTCAGCCTCGCAAGGCTGAATTTCACGCGACAAGAGTACATACCCCTGGAACTGATTTATAGCCCAAGTGTCGGCGGACAAAGCAAATACCATACGATCTGTTATACCATCCGGTTTCAGCGGAGTTCTAATTATTGATATAACCTGCTATATCGTATTCCTTTGTATGACTAGAAGATAAATATGGGATTCAGTTTCCCTATCTAGAATCAAGCAAGCATGTCTTCTAATATCTTTTGCTTCCGTGCCCAAGGATTCAAGCCTATAGGTGGTTTGTGAATACGACAGACATGAAGCGGTTAAGGTAAATCTCTTCTAGTTTCGAAAACCCCTGATCCCTAGCAAGAATTAAATTATATAACTATTCGAGCTCGAAGTGCTAATGTAAAGGCAATTATAGCTTTATTGGTCAAGTGATAACTAGAATACAGGGTATTCCGGGCCAATTCTTTACCGAGATAATATATGCACATAAGTTGTAGGAATTAAATATCATTTCCTGACGTAATGATCAGCAGGTAGGTGAAAATAGCTTCATTGCCAAACGTTTTGCAGATTACTCTAACCTTCTAGTTGTAATAGCAGGGAATATTGAGATTCATATGAATCCGAAAAGGGATAAGATCAGGTACATAGGCTGGATTAAGCTCGCACCCTTAGCTCTGCAAGAAACGCGAGTTCTGCGGGAGCATGCACCACTTTTCGATATGATCACTACTAAGAAGCTCTTCGTTCTTCTACATCTCTTTTTGATTTAAGTACAAAAAGGAAGACGATCCATCAGGAATAAACGAAACATGAAGGGTATCAGAATTAATGCGAGACATGCTAGGTCTGTATCGAGGGAATAATAAAGTGCGTTGTATTGATGGTCCAACGGGCAGAGAACAGAGAATTCACGTAGGAGGTACAGAAAATGGTGTAGAATTGAAACACCTGCAGCCAAGTTTACCGCTGTGAGTCGCCTACTTTCGTCGGTGAGACGGTTAGGGACTCCTCGAGTCTATCGAGGAGGAAGTTTTCGGAGCTGCTTGAAGGGGCAGGCGACGCGGCGCCATCACATAAAGCATCGACGACGGGAATGGGGTTGTTATTATTGATGTTGTTGTTCGTCCCCTTTGCATTCTTCTTTTTCTTCTTGTTCTTCTTTTTTGCGGGTTTCTGTTTGGCTTGTTGCTTAGCGGGTTGTTCAGCGGATTGCTCCTCGGCCTTCTTCGCTGCTTTCGCTGCTGCTTTCCTCTCTCTCTTTCGAAGTGAAGCAGCAGCCTTCCTTTCCTCCTTGCGAGCCTTCTTTCGTTGGTCTTTCTCCGTGGGGACTCCATCGACCAGGACCGCAGGAGCATCATTATCCGCATCTGGACCGTCTGAGACGTCTGAGACGTTGTCTTCGATATTGTTTATTTGAGCAGACTCTTGTTCGATGATATAGTTTTCCACGCTCAGACTCTCGCTGTCTCCCTGCTGCCTTCTGGTCTCCCAATGACGGAACATCTGGCTGACGTCTTCATACTGAGCTAAGATTTCTAGCTTCCTGAGGACGACATCAAGGGTATGAGTCTCGTCCACGTGCGGGTCACTTGTGAATTCGGGTATCTCGAGAATATTATACGGCTGACCAGCGGCTTTCAGTTTGCTGTCATCAACGAGAACAGTATTTGTCTGATCCCAGCATGTTTTATGGATAGGGATATCTGGGTTAGTACCGTCTCCTTTGAGGACGATAGGGACGCCCTTGGGATATTTCGCTTGGATGTTCTTGTCGCCCCACACTTTGTTCAGTATTTTGTAAACCTGGATCTTTTCTTTGTACTGAGATTGTGTGAGTCCGAATTTATCACGGCCCCATTCCGCGACCAGCGCGGATCTCATCCAGCTGGGAAATAACTGAGCGCAGACTGCTTTTAATGTGACTGGCTGGGAGCTGGTCCAGATCATCACTTTGTGTTTCGCAAATATTGATGTCAGGAAGGCATCCAGGCCTGGTCGTTTGGCAAATGAGGGTGGTAGACGGCGATGGCGTCGATATATCAGAGTTCCATTAAGATCAAGGATAATCAAGAGAGGTTGCGCAGAGGCCAGACGTCTGGGAGGCCTGGATGCTTGCTCCGTGTATTCTTTGGTGGGGACCGGGACCGCAAGAGGACGGGGTGCCTTGGGCTGTTGTGGTGCGGCACGACGACCGTCATTGCTAACAGGTGAAGCTCTTAATGCATTACCACCTGCTCGTACATGCGGAGGAACATATCTCGTAGGGGACAGGACCTCTGGTTGTTGGGGGTGCATTTCGTTTTGCTGACCAGAGACACCCATGGAAGCAGCTGGAGATGTAAGAGCTACTGGATCGAAACCAAGAGGAACACGTCCTAGAGCAGGGCCGCCAAATGTATTGTACTCGACCCCATAAGGTGCCGATGGTAGTTGGTGCGGTTGCTGTTGTTGACTCTGCAACTGTTGCTGAAACGGCGGGGCATAAGGGTTTGACGCGTTCAATTGGCCTGGGAAGGGTGACCAATGAGAATTATGGATGCCAGTGTTAACATCGTACAAAGAAGATCCCTGATGGACATCTCCGGGGCCTAACCCAGATAACCCCGTATACTGCCGATGTGCCTGCTGGTCAGGAACCGCATTCGAGGGACCTACAGAAGGCTGGTAGGGCGGGAGACCCGAATGTGTCTGATCACCATCATCCATCGCCACTTCATAATCGCACTGTGTTTGCTGTTGCTGGTCCCTCGCCAGGTACTGATATGCAGCGGCACTTTCATCTGCATGATTTTGCGGTTGATAACCTTGCGCCTCCGTCGCAGGCATAGGTCTCCAACGATCACGGAAAGGTCTCCAGCAGCCTCTGTAATTGTTCACTTGATCATCCTGTCCGGACTCAATATTATTAAACTCGCTCAGATTCTGTACATCGATATGGCCGCGCGCTTGCCCTCCATTCATCGCCTGTGAATTTCCGGGACGGCGCTTTTGTCGCTTCTCTGGCTGCGCATGTTCCGCGCGCTGCGTGGAGTAGTGGCTCGCTGGGGACTGCTGCTTGGGTCGTGGATCAGTATACATCCCTGGAAGAGTATTCTGACTTGCCATATTTCCCAATGGAGTATTTACCTTATTCACTTCCTCGAACATTCGACAACAGAGCGGGGACCTCCGGACGGGGAGATCGATAGGGAGCGTAAGAAAGGAAAGGAAAGGATGAGACCTCCGCTTATAGAACATAAAGGAGACCTCTCCGTCAACTGCGAACGAGAGAGAGAGAGCCCGACAATTAGACAGCGAACCGATGGTTTTCGTTCCAGGCGCAGCGGAGGCGAATAATCTAGTTCATCTCGAGTCCCTCCAAAGTTTCCCGCCCGGGCGGACAGCAGAGCGGAACCAATAAGGGGATGTGAATATCTACACCGTCTTCAGTGACGGCAGAATATTAATTTTCCGACTTCACCGCCGTGAATTTGTCTGCGATCGCCCAGATCCTTCATTGCGCTGCTCTCTTGCGGGAAACTTTCCGGCTGAAGGCCACTGACGAAGGCAGTTATTTATTCTTTTAAAAGTACTATACCGGAAAAGTCTCTATACACTGTGTTTCTTACGTCGTTTTCATCATGGGCCTTTCAGACGCCCTTAACCGGCGCGTTCGAGCGCGGCCGCAAGAAGATGAAGAGATCTATTCAGACCTTTCAGCATCCAACGAATCGGGAGAGGAAGTTTCCGGATCGGAAGAAGAGACAGACGGTTCAGACATATCAGATGCGGAATTAGAGAATGACGAGGATGATTCCTCCCAAAATGAAGATAAGGTGCGCATCCGTCATCAATTTCTGCTCTACAGCGGGGTACTAACTCCACGATATAGTCGGACGATGACTCCGATAACGAAGATGAAGACGAGGACGAGGACGAGGACGAGGATGAAGAAGATGGAGAAGAGGATATCCAGTCGACACTAAATAACATCTCCTTTGGCGCCCTGGCCAAAGCGCAAGACTCGTTTGGAAAGCGCAAACCCTCATCCAGCGCGACATCCAAACCCTCCTCCAACACAAACTCTACCGTCGAAGACATCCGTGCCCGTCTACGAGAAGCGCGAGAAAAAAAACTCCAAGAATTTGCCAAGTCCAGTGGGAAAGACGCCTCGAAACTCTCACGCTCCTCCAAACACGCACCACAAATCCAGTCGTCCAAACATGCCGTCTCGCGCAGGCGCATCGTCGTCGAAACTCCCGCAGCCGCTAAACCTCGTGATCCACGTTTCGATCCAACTGTCCTCTCGCACAGCGGTGCAAGAAGCAATCCCAGTGCTGCGAATAAGGCCTATTCTTTCCTAGATGAATATCGCGCCTCGGAACTCAAGGAGTTGAAGCAGCAGTTTGCCAAGACGAAGAATCCCGCCCAGAAGGAGGAATTGAAACGCAAGATCCGCTCCACGGCGGACCGACTACGTGCTATCGAGGATAAGAAGCGCGAGGAGGAGATCGTGGCGGAGCACAAGAAGCGCGAGAAAGAGCTCATCCGGGAGGGAAAGAAGACCACGCCTTATTTCCTCAAGAAATCCGATATCAAGCGGGAAATGCTCAAGAAGAAGTACGAGGCGATGGGATCTCGCGAAAGGGCCAAAGCTCTGGAGAGGAAGAGAAAGAAGATCGCTGGCAAGGAGCGGAAGGAAATGCCGTGGGGACGAAGAGGTATGGAGGCCGATATGGGTGCTGGTGGTGGAGGTGGAAAGAGAAGGAGGACAGAGGAGTAACCATCCTTCTTACCTGTCTATTTATATTCCCGGAGTTATTGTGTGTTCTTACATCTGGATTTTCCTTTTTTCAGACATAGTGTTACTGTGTGATGAGATAGTCCAATATATCCCCGAAGTGGGCAAACACTTCTTCAAGATTAACATCTTCCTGCACCTCTATAATACTAGTAGAATCGACCAAAGATCTACAGATAGTCTACATGTGGATCTATTTATGGTATAAGAATAATATGAAAGCAACATCAAATCAGCCGACGATCTTTATTAATCTTTGCCGAGCCTGTTTTATCGGGCCTCTACAGAGGTACCGACCGGGCATATATGCCACGCCTGGAGACCGGATCCAGTATAAATAGAATAAGCAACAGGAAGGCTATATAAAAAGCATAAGCACGTCAACCAATGGTATGAGCAGAATCCACTGCTGAAGAACAGACTGCTTTCTCCGCTGGGGGAGAAGCGTATTGCGATAATTCAACGCCAACAAACAAATCCCAAAGTCAAGGTTCCGTAAGACTGAGAAGCAAACTGTATCAATCCTAGGCACTCTTCAGATCCCTATTCCTTTCAAAAGGAGATGTGCATTAAGGTCAGGATAACACCCTGCACGAGAATATAGAAAATGTCAACAGAAAAAGGGGGCATCAATATAAGTGAAAAAAGAATAAAATCAAGGGAATCACTGTAGGATTCCCTTTCGGTTGATGGAATGTTCATGTTGTTCCCATAATATTCGTTGCCTTTCGCGTTCATCATATGCCCAATTGTGAAATGTAATTAATGCCGGTGCCGTTACCCAATGCAAGAGACAGCTTCCATTCCAGGTCGAATGGCGCGCAAGAATGCTATGTCACTATAGTACCGCTTCTTCACAGTGGAAAACGTGCTCTCGGGTCTTGAGCGTCCCTAGAAACCGCAAGACAGACAAGACGCCGGGTGAGTTCGATTCCTACTGTGAAAGCGGAGAGTGAGGTGAAGAAAATTAGGAGTGGAATAAATCCCAAGCTCGTGAGCAGAGACTCAGGAATTCTTCCTTCTTTCTTCGCTGCGTCTCGGGGGAGTCCCTTCCGGCTCCGAATGGACCATAGTACGCGGGATTGGGAGGGCCACCCGTTGCAGGACCATGCCTGTAGCGTGCGTCGGGCCCGTTCCCAAGAGGAGGGCTTCCATTGTCTTGTTCGTACTCGCTCCGCGGACGCCGCCGCGATGTACCGTGACTCGCACTTGAAATCGAGTTTACGCGCTCACTTGACGGCGCGGTGACGGTGGCGTGCTGTGCATCCTTTGATCCAGTATGAACCAATGGAGAAGGAGGGGTCGGGGGCTGATGACCACCATAGTGTACTATGCGCGGCAACAAGTCCTCTCGGCCTCCTGCGAGCTCATGGACAGCCTCCTCCGCTGAACGGTACTCGCGCGGTCGCTGGGGCATCTGGGACGGCGAAGGCAGGCGAGGCAGACCATTCGATTGCGACGGTGTCGTTCCTGAGGGCTGGTGGCGGTCACGGGATCCCAATGTATCTGATCCGAAGACATCAGAAATGGGAGGGAGACGATTGTTCGTCTGATTTGCAGGAGCATGGTGAATATGCGACGAGGAAGAAAGGCTAGGAATCTGATGAGAAACATGACGAGTGAGAGTCTGAGGCTGGTGCCGGCCAGTGAAGGTCTGGTTCAGAGGAGCGGACTGTATAACCCGCTCATGCGCAAACTGCGAAGCTGGGGGTGCCACGATAGACAAGCCAGGTGGCGGCCGCTTCTTCGAGGATTTCGGACCAGTACCAAACAAGTTCGATTCGGATGGCTTCACACCGTCTGGGCCATCACCCTTGGCCGTCTTCTGGAGTCTCGACTCAATTATCGACCTTTGCTGGTCCCTCACACTGATACTGCGCTGCAGCTGTTCCCTCATCGCGGGGTCGTGCGTCTGGAAACCGGGAGAGAGACATGCGATTCCGACTTCCTGAATTCCCATAGGTTCTCGTGCAGTCATAGGGCCTCCGGGGGCACGAGCACTCAATCCACTGCTCGCTGGCAGGCTGGCAGAAAGGTCGAGTTTGCGCGGACGATGTCTGGAATTTGTCTGTAGACTGGGCGACGATGGGGGTTCTTTCTTCACCACGATCTTTGGGGCATTTGCTCCGCTTTGAGCGCTATAATTTGTCAGTTACAAAAAGGCACTGGTAACGACACTTGATACGGATTCTGGATCCACTCACGACTGGGGAGAGCGTTTCCGGTCAGATGGGGAGCTCTTCTTAGCAGAGCCTTCCTGAGAGGCGGTAGACATTCTGGATGGTGTGGAAACGGACGGTGCTGTCGACGTTGATGGCGCCAGCGCAGGGTAATTCTTGGGACTTTGATCCCGATCGATGTGGTGTGCTGTCAGAGGTGCCGCTGTGGCAGGCGCAACTACTGTGGTCATGCTGGAGATAATAGTCTCTGCGACGATAGTCGTAATTCAATCGAGTCGAACTCGAAAGCGGCGTGATTAGAGTGGAAAAGACAGAATCGCTCGAGCGAGAGTTCTGGATGTTGTATATGCAGGATCAATATAGCAGGTTGCGCTGAGAGTTGTCGAATGCTTTCAAAATCAAACACGGCAAATCGCTCGAGTACTCTTCACAACAGGAAAACCAGTCTGAGACTCTTGTCTCGTTTTTTTCTATAATATCCGTTCGAGACCCCTTACAGGATCTCTTGTTAGCGGGCTGTGCTCTCTGCACACCCTTGGGAAATAACCAAGAACCCCTCCTCCGACAGCGGTTACGTTTCGATGCGGAAGCTGCTGAGCCAACAAACAGCTGAAGGACAACAATGCACTATGCCAGGATGATTACTGGAGGTGGGTGTATAGATGTCACCAACGGGCGGTTAGCGGAGTGCGCAGAGTGGATGGAGACCGCAGGGGAACGTCCGTGATGCCGGCGGTTAAAGTACGGCTGGGCGGCAAAGCGAGAGAGTCGACAGAATCGACCAAGCTGACAGACCCAGGACAAGAAGCGAGAGAAATGGATCTAAGTCTGTGTGAGAAGGGGACCCAGCCGCCAGGTGCAGCACGCCAGAACAGGCCAAAGGAACGGACAGCAGACCGGGGGGAAGGGGTTTGGGGTCAGAGTTTCGAAAAGATGGGACTCGGGGAGCGAGATATAATTATAGCATCGCTTGTGTGAGCGACGAGAGGGGGTGGGATAAGCTGCGGCGGTCTTGTCTTTTTCCTGGGGCCCTTTTTGGGCTGTCCTGTCAGCACAGGGAGGGGAGAGAACCGGATCCCGATAGTAGTGGTGACGGGGCTGGTGGAGAGACAAAGGGACAAGACACGACACGTCCGTGATGTCCCATTGGGGCGAGCAGTATGGAATATGATCAGGGTCTTCTCTTCCTCTCGCAACCCATGGGATGGCGCCCGACAAGGAGACACGCCAAGTTGTAGCAGAAACACCGGCAGCCGCAGCCCGCAGACACTTGGCTTGGATCGGATGCTGAGACATGGGAGATCCTCAGCGCCGGGTCGTATGGATCTCAGACGATCAGGTCGCTAGCTAGCCCGACGGAGCACAGGTTACTACGATCCAAAGAATGGTAGCTATCTCTGGTTCTGTGGATGATGAAACTCTCTCCTGCGCTCTCTGGGAACCGTTTGGCTGACCATCTCGTCCCACCGTGAAGCTCTCTATCGATCTATCCATCCCCCGATCACTGCACACAAACACCACGCCCTTGCTAACAGCCTCGTGCCTATCATCCTCATGGGCCAGACGAACTTCAGACGAACGACGATCGAACCAACAGTTGAACCAGACCCCCCGCGCGGCTCCTCAATTCCGAACGACGGTGTCATAGCTCCTTGGCTGCTCGACCCAGTCGAGCGACAAGAGAGGATCACAAGATTTGATTGTCGGTTTGAAGAATCGATAGTCTGAGAACCCCACTGGGGGCCACAATCCAGTTGAACCCTCGATCGGACGGCGGCAGGGCCGTGCAGACCAACTCCTGTGGCAAACCTGCGACACCAGTGCCCTCACCATCGACGCTGGTCGGCCTCTACCATGGTCTGACGCTGTCCTGTTCAAGTCAGCCCTCTACGGCGGCAGCTCAGAGTTTTGCGCCGGTCAATCCCTGCCATTTCATGGAGATCCAACCACCTCGGCCGGAGTGTCAACACAGTCTAGCCCCAAACGTTGTCTTGCAGCAGCAGGACGACTGAACTGTGCGGCGCAGGAGGCCCTGGGCCCTTTGGACTCTTGACTGGATCGGGAGCCCACGCTGCATCTTAGTGACGGCGGGATTATAGATCCAAGTCGCAGTCCAAGTCCTCCCCAAGTCCATCCATCATTCTCCAGGTGGATCGGGCTTTGCGAGCAGTCGCATTGTGACATGCCTCTTTGGCCTCGACCTACGGTAACATTGCCCGCCAGCATTCCCCTCAAAGACCGTCCGTAGCACTATGGACTCGCCAGGCATGTAGGGAGCTGGACCTGATACATCCATTCTTCTGACCCGCATCGCTTTAGACACGATGCGCACTTCGAAACAGTGCACGACAGACACGACAGAGAGAGAGAGAGCCATGGACACAGTTAAACCCGGGCAGTCCCAGACTACGATCGCGGGCTCGTAGTTTCGTTCAAGGGTACCTTTTCGGATTCTAGCGCCAACGGCGGGAGCTATAACGGACTAGCAATCAAGTGCAGACGCCCGTATTCTGCTAAACACCATTCAAAACTTGTTCGTCCTCAAATTAGGCGGCGGCCCCTGCTTCTGTCTTGTGGGCGCTCCCCCGGAATCAACTTCCAGGAAAGCTGCACTATCATGAAACATCAAAGGGGGTTTTCTACATTTCTTCAAGAAAAAGAGCTTCGCATAATCAGAAGGGCTACTCAGTACGTAGCACACTATGATGTACAATTATTGAAAAAGGCGAAGATCTCTAACCCCTCGGTTGGCATGTCTGTTTCATGTACGTGGGCTCTCCCACAGCTGACGTATCCGAGTGTGCGCTGTGCACAGTCCACCTTAATTCGAATATTTTCGGTAGATTTGCAGCACATCGCAAGGCACGGGCCTTAATGAAACGAATTAAGGCTTATCTGCTACAGCCTAGTGACTGCGGCTATCTGCCTACTACGGAGTACTGCCTATGACTGACGCTTGAGCCTTTCACCGAAGCGCCAATTATTATTTACTGCCATATGCGTCTTGCAGGATAATAATGCATTGAAATAATAATACGCTCAGCGGCTCCGCGCAAATGCCCTATTGAGCAGTCTTAATCCCCGGATGCTGTGTCACGATCCTGTTCTTTGACCTGGTCTGATTTGCGACGCAAACTGCCACGCGTAATTTCATCCCCCGAAAGAGTCGACAACGGGATGATCCCCCGTCTCTACTGTGTAACTACACTAGGCACGAGTGCCAGAAAAATGAGATGCTATATTACAGAGGACGGAGTATTGGAAAGGCCATTGCGACCTGAGCACGGTCACATACAATAGCGCGAGATGAACGCCGTGATTCCCGCAGGGACCTGTTGCGGGACCGGCTTCCAAGGACATCGACAAAGCTAGAATCCGAGCGCGCAAGTGCTTCGTGAAAAAGGCACCATCATCTTAACTATGCCGTCTCGTCACCTCGGCGGTCTCGCCTATTCGCCGTGTATCCCTGTCCAGGGTTACAAGCGCCCTTGTCCTCGGGAGGGAACCTTACAAAGACATTGCTACCAAGAGGAGAAACGCGCATGGAGATAGATGCATGACACTATGACTCTTTAAGATCAAAGCATCGGCAGGTCCAGAATCTCTCTTGACTAAATATTGGGGACGTTTGGCAGCGTAGCTTGCCCTATGGCCTAGAACCACCGATGAAAAGGTGCATTATTAACAAACCTATCGTGCGGAGACACGGTAACCTGCCATTTGGAGTATATCGCTGAGGCTAACTGCAGCCATATGAGCATCTAGCCACTTTGGGGTCGTCCGGATCAAGCTCAAGGATAAGAATACACTACTCCGTATTATGATAATAATAATAATAATAGTGTAAACCGCACGGTTGCCATTCTATCGAATGATGGACCATTGAGTACGAGACGTCACACAGACTGCTTGCAACCCATCACACCCGGTCACGACTCGCCAAATGACGATCATCGTCATTCACATCGCATGAATTGGTATCTCAACCGCCATGGCCTACAATGGAAAGTGCTTTCAACTCTCTGCCTCGAATTAGTGTAAACAGGGTTCTTTTGCGGCGCGTTGGCTTCATAATGTTTGCCGCATTCTTTTCTACTCCGTACTTAGGCAATACTCCAGAGGATCCTATCCATCTTGCACTGCTGGCAGCCTGGCACATTATTCAGATCATTGCCCGGTTCACTGGACATAGTTCTATAGCTAGGGAGTATACGGAGCACCCAGAGATATATTCCCAGAATGGAGTGTGTTGACGCCGTAACTTGTGACATCTCTGAGCGATGGACCCCGATTCTAGTGTCCACGGTGAATCCCGAGGATTTGGGAGATGATGATCTATCTCCCCATCGAACTAGCAGGACGCTTCCCTACGAGTACTAAACATCTCAGGTCAATGCTCAAACACGTGGCTCTAACCGCCCGTCGTCCCGCCCGGACTCATTTTTTAGGTGCCGCGTAGGCGACGAAATAGGACATACCCCAATATACTAATGTGTGAGCTGCGAATGGGGTTTCCCTACCTGCATTCAGGTGGCATCTGATCAAGACGCTCTCTTATGACTAGTATTTTGAGGCCTTTCCAAGTAATCTGTAGTTATACTTCATTCTGGAATCTACAATTGTTGTGCCGTAACATCCTTATCCATTCGTCTGCAAGCCTGGCCAACAGAGTATGGAGTGCTCGGTACTTAGTACTCCGTCAATGCAGCCGATTCCATGATCTCACGATTTCTGCATCCAGCAACTACTCATGTCAGAAGAATCGCGACGCATTTTCCGACGATCTCCAGAGGAGACCCCGATGGCCCATTATAAACTTAATTTGGTGCACGTTACTATCGAGATCTCAAACAACGGCTCCATTCGGTCCGCTGCAGCTGTAGCACAAACACTGAGGAAATTTTTGAGATTCCTTTTCTTTTCTCTTTTGTCCGTGCTACTCCGTACAGTACTAACTTTTATTAATTAACTAATACTCCGTACCTGTCAGCGGGCTTGGGGCTTCGCTGCAGCTCGGATTGAACGGGGTGGATCCCGTCCGAATTGCTTGTTTACGGACTACTCGATTCACAAACAAATAGTACTTACCCAGTCCTCTCTGCGGTAATTCATAAAACGATACTATTATTAAAGGGCCACAGCTCGAAAACCTGATTATCCAAGAAGAGCAAAGAGAAAGTGAAAGGAAAGGAAAGGAAACAGAAACAAAAAAAGGGGGCGCAAGTGCCAACATGAAGATCACTTTAGACTCACTAGGGGTAAGATCCCCACACTTCCACGACAACCACATGGCAGATAGACAGGGAAGTTGCTGATAGATTCTCGTCCTTCTCCGCAATGGCATCATAAATGGATTCTTCGAGCGTTGCTAGGTCTGAGGACCGGTTGGGATTCAAAAAGAATGATCAAAAAGGAAACAAGAACTACGGAGTACTCCGGACTCCAAAGCACGAACTGGGGCCGTCTAGAAGAAAATAGTACCCAGCTTCTCGGGTGATTCTTCTCTTCTTATGATCTATCTTGGTAGTCTAACTCACTATATATCTCCATTTCTAGACTTAGTTACTACTCTAACCACTCTCAACTATGGTATTATTCGTTTTCCTGGAACCACTCCATATCTTGCCGCGTTGAGCCCCATTCCACTCCCGCCTCTCCCCAGCAGTCCGGTTTCAACGATGACTAGTCGATTAACGAACGGATAGCGGCCACTACCGGAGCGTGGATACTGTCAACAGTGGGCTTTCCATGATAGTAGTACTCCGTAGTGACGACAAAGATGCCGTCTGAACGGCTCAAGTCCCATCTACTCCGTACTCCCGCTCTAGAATAACGGAGCAGGTCGTTCAAGATCCCGAGGTCCAGGATAGGCTTCATTGTAATAGGGATAGTCGCTTTACACTACGGAGTTCAGCGGCTGGTATTCCTCAGGACGGTAAGTGCTCTTGTGCTAAGTAGCTTAACCAAAGACTGAGTGAGAACATGTTGGGGGCCAAAGAAGGCGTCCCGTATTCTAGGGCAGCTCTAGAGTATGGATCAGGTACTATTCTAATGGCTCCAATGTCTTCAAGACATTCTAACTACTCCGTAGATACTAGATACTAGATAGCTAGTTAGGATGCAGTGCTCGTATTCCTTCCTCTTTGCATGTTCCAAAAAATGTGGATGGATTTAGTTCTAGACTAACCTGCGCTGGCACCATGGAGCAGTCCGGGTAAGTAGTGTAGTTAGTTGGGAGGAGCGGTGTCTGAAGCAACTCGTTCCGAGAATCCGCTGGGATGGTAAATGCTAAGTAGTGATCTTCTGGTCGCTGGAGAAAATGGGGCGCGGGATTTCTGGTGATTATTCTAGAATACGAAGAACATAACTAGTAGGAGGAGTATATTAGTGCATTTGGATTGTTGGAGTGATTCTAACATAGTCTTTGATGCTGTAAGGGACCGAGGTCGTACTAAAGAAAGCAGGGACAAGACCATGGATGGATGTTTAATTCCGAGTTCTTATTATTGTCCCGTGAGTTGAGCCAGTGCCTTCCTGCTGGAATGTAAAACAACCAAAAATCGCAATTTGGACCAGGAAAAAATGACAATAAAGTTACAATAATATGGCACTCCGCGATGATGTTCTTCAAACGGCAGCGAAAGTGATGATTGGTTCAGATGGCATCGAACAATTTTAATATCCAATATGAAAGAATGACTTCAGATTTTGTATAAAATTACCTTGTTGATTGTATATCATGAATACCAAGAGTTATCTTTATTTATTCAGCATACCAATCAAAGTCTTGCCTGATCTCAAGTCGACAAGTTGATCTGCTTGGCCATAGTTCGTTTCAACCGGAACGGGAAGGGAAGAATTTTTTTGCCGCCGCAGCCAAGACTTCGCGATAGTCAAATCAGCTTGAAGCACCACCAAGCACTGGATGAGCGTCATTTCTATTCCATTTCGATTTGAAGCTTGAAAGAGTAGGAGGATAAAAAGAAAACAAGGGAAAGATCTCGACATCCAATTCGGAACATCCATAAAAAGAGGAGCGACCAGCACCCCAAAAACTCCTTTGCGGGAAAAAGTGGCGGAAGAAAAAAAAGAACGCCGATAACAATCTTCTATCTTATCACCTGACCCGATTTTTTGAGGGCAGGGCCAGCAATACTCTCAAATCGGACATCTTCTGGTCGATCAGCCACTCAGTATTGCGACAGGGAAGGCTTTCGAAGGCTAAAAGAGAGGAAGGAAAGGAGTAACACACCGACTTTACCTACCCTAGTCCGCCAATATGCCGTCGTCTGTACACTCGCAGGACCAGGACCAGTCCATGCTGGACGCACAGCCCGAACAGACGCAGTTCGAGAACGAAGAATTCGAGATGGAGAAGAAGTCTATCGTTGTTGTAAGTCTCGATTTTTCTGATCCTGCTGTCTGTTTCTTGAGCCCCCATTCATTTATTGTCTACGCCGTTCATATATGGCTTGCTTGCAGCCATGCCCATGTCGGTGGGTGGTTTATGCTGGCCTTTTATATGATCTTTATTGCTTATTTGACTTGAGTCATTCATTTTGATTTCTTTATTCCATGCTTTGACTGCAACAGACTGCTCCGTTTATTTCATATCCTACGAAACCACCCACGCCGTAATTTGGCTAGAGAAGAATCACCCGGCTAACTCTGAACCAGCTACCCGGAGCCACCGAGACAGCGGCCTCCTTCCAATTTGAAGGAGAAGACCACACACTAGGAAACGCTCTCCGATATGTCATCATGAAGAAGTGAGCCCCTATGCATCTCTTTGCAACAGGGAAGAGGAACAAACTAACATATCACCCTTAAAAGCCCCTCCGTCGAATTCTGCGGCTACACCATCCCTCATCCCTCAGAAGCCAAGATGAACATTCGCATTCAGACATATGGTAAGTTCAGCTACTGCAGCAGCATATCTTTCTAAAACATGGTCACTCGGATTTGATACACTAACAGAAAACAGACAGCACCACAGCAGTCGAAGCACTGGAGAAAGGCCTCGATGACCTGATGGACCTGTGTGATGTCGTGACTGACAAGTTCACCACGGCCCGTGATGAGTTCAATGCTGCGCAGCAAGATCGGATGGCTGCCTGAGAGAACGCTGTTTCTTTCCTTCATTCCTGGTCTTGGTTTTGTTCGTCTAGATGGAAAAGTTGCTTGCGTTTGTTTTACTTGATTGGGATAGATTTTATGAATACCATATTTGGGAGTTGTATCTTTTCATGTTGAAATAGGATAGAGGCAGAGAACTATATGATGCATCGGTTCGATACGAAGTTCGGAAGTAACGCAGCTAGGTAACCTAGAAATATCAAATGCTAGGTAATAGAAGAAAAAGGAAAAAGAAATTCGACTTGCTACTTTGACAATATATACATGATTCTATCTGTTACTCCATGGAAACGGGGATAGCATAGGATAGGATAGGGTTTCTTTCACCGTCTCGAAGGGTGTATGCGTTTTCGCAGCTCGAGTAGCGACTG
Source organism: Paecilomyces formosus (assembly GCA_029606185.1). Taxonomy (NCBI): domain Eukaryota; kingdom Fungi; phylum Ascomycota; class Eurotiomycetes; order Eurotiales; family Thermoascaceae; genus Paecilomyces; species Paecilomyces formosus. Next base: position 684,848 of record JAPVCB010000011.1, on the reverse strand, counting down.
CAGATAACCCAACAATAACGAAAAGCGCACAACATTCAGCATCTCCCAGATACTTAGTTACGGCCCTCCAGGAAGCCGGAGATGAAGTTGGGCGGTAGCCGGGCAGTAGGGTCCTCCTCGGGACGGAAGTACTTCATGACATGGGAAAGCTGCTTCCAGTAGTTCAGGGTTTCCTAAGACATGTTAGCAAAAGCGCAGATAAAGAATTCGTGTAACTCCGGAACAAGACGAGAGAAGGGGCCTAGGAAGACAGGGAAATAGCCCCAGGTATGTGCGGTTGTGGTGGGATATGTAACTGCCCATGTCCACATGACCATAATAACCATCCTCCTCAAAATGTAGATAGGAAATGCGTCGACTGACCTGGAACTCGGCGTTGCTCTTCTGAATCAGGACATCAACAACGTTCAACTGGTTGACATAGCGGTGCTGCTCGAATTCCTGGCGGATCTTCGTCCGGATGGCCGAGACGGGCATGTTCAGGGAGTACATGGTCTGGATCTCAGGGGACTGTTTACGCAGACGATATGATGTTAGCAGCTGGTCGATATATACGTCTGCGAAATTGCAGTATGTGCGCTCAATTGCAGTTCGTATGCGAGGCTCAAAACCGACAAGACAGCGCAGGAACGGCGCCATGGTGCTCAATTGAGAGGGCTACTGACCGCTCTAAGCCAGTGTCTGTATGACCGCAGCACTCGTCTCTTCGCATCGGCCCAGTTGACAGCTGTAGAGGTGAGAATATCGTCAGTCGAACAGTCGACCAATGCGGGCTAGGCTATTTGCAAGTTTCGGATCATCTCGAAGGGGAGCACGGGGGACGTACAGGTGCGCGTCTTCTGCGCGAGGAATGTCGGGTTTATGGTCATGGTGACGACGATAGAGACTGTATCCCGGCGTACGAATCGGTCCTGGAGACACCAGCTTCGGGAGATGGGCTGAAAGGGACAGGTTCAGTGACGATGAGCCTGGGTATCGCGGATCTGATGATGGATGGTGGAGGTCGTGCTCGGCGGTATTGCGGGCCGATGCCCGTTTCGTCGACGTGCGGGTGGTCGCTTCACCGCCTACCATTTCTGAAAATTTTTCTTTTGCTGCGGCGGATTGAGATTGCTGCGTTGTGAAGGCGGTCCTTATCAAACCTCTTCCTGCAGAGAAGAAATACAGACGCAATGGCTCCAAACCGAGGATCTTCGTCCAAAGGCTCCGCTGGGAAACCTTCCGGCGGATCAAAAGGCAAGCCGTCGACTCTATCCTCCGGCTCGCGGGTCAGCAAGTCCAGCGCCAAAGTCAAGCGCCCGCCTCCGAAGGAAATGAAATCGAAGGCGCGCACGGCGCCTGAGAACCTGAAGAAAAAGAAGACGAGAGAGTATACTGAGAAGGAGCTTGATCTGCCGGCGCTCAATATGATTACTCCTGTTGGTGTGGTGAAACCCAAGGGAAAGAAGAAGGGCAAGACGTTCGTGGATGATCAGGTGTGTATTATGGATCTATACGCTCGAGGGTACAGAGAACTAATTATGACTCTTTTCTGTTTACAGGAGAGCATGATGACTATCCTTGCTATGGTCAATGCCGAAAAGGAGGGCCAGATTGAGTCCAAGTTGATGAAAGCGCGCCAGATGGAAGAGATCCGGGAAGCAAAGAGAAAGGAAGCCGAAGCTAGACAGCAAGAGAAGAAGTCAAAATTGGTACGTTAGAAAGTCTCGTGGGCATATTCTGGGAGGTTGATTTCGTTAACAATTTCTACAGGAAGAGACCAAGGATTCTCTACGCCGAAAGAAGCGCAAGAGCAACGATGACATGCCATCTAAAAGATCAGAGAGCGCCGAGACTAATGGTACAAAGTCAAAGGGAAAACGGAAGAGCGTCTCCTTTGCTTAAATATTGCATCATACATTCTACCGTTCTATATTCTATGTATCTATGGTGTTTGGCGTCCGATTGGCTTGTACAGTCTCCTTCGTTTTCTCCAAAAAGCGCCATATTGTCGTTATCATGAAAAGGGAAAGGGCTTTTACCAAAAGAGCAGACATTTCGAGTTCTTATACAACAATGACATCTGATTGATCAAGTTCAGCTTTGTCCATGTTCATTGCCAGTTTGCGGCGCATAGGGTCGAAATCCGGTCGGGGTGCCGTGTCTGGGTCCTTGTTCGGTCCTTTTTGGCTGGAGATCCGCCCTGGAACGATCTCTGGGTTTTGTACGACAACAGGGGCGCTGAGGTCTACCTCGAATGCCATCTTGTTCAAGAATTCGGTCACCTGGATGATGATTAGCAGAGTTTCCAGCCTCGCTTCGATGGGTATCTTATTAGGCGAAACCCAGCTTCAGTACGTACCGGCTTCACAAACCAGCGACTGCCACCGTATTCGAACCAGCCAAGATGGCCTCCCCACGACGTAGTGCACATGACACCGTACGGGGTCTTTGTAATCTCTTGATACGGCAGAGCCTCTTTTGTCGCAATCTGCAGTGATGTTAGCTGCCATTATATCCCAAATCGCTCCTTGGGGCTCGTACCGGGTCATCTTCCGCTTGAACCGCAAAGAACGGGGTTCTGATTGCCAGGAGAGAGTCGATGGAAGATGCGTCACGGTAGTAGGCACCCTCTGTTGGGTAGCCCCATGTCGGTCCTTGTAGCGCTCTGTCCACGGGTTAGATATATACGTAAATAGGTTCTTTTCTTGACAACAGACCTGTCGAATTCATATAGGTATGTACTTCTGAGAACTTCCTCCACATCCACACGCGGGTTCTTCGAGACTTCTTCAAGGTGCCTTTAGAAAGAGTATATGTTAGAACAGACATACTAAACGCTTACTCTCTCGCGAGGAACATACTGTGAGAACAAGCGCTTCATGTTCGATCCCATTGTCTTGGAGTACACTTCCTTTCCTATCCAAGTTCTCTGCAAGGCAAGAGAGCCAACCTCCAAGTTCCATGGGCTGGCACAGAGAACAGCGGCCTTTAACTGACAGGCATCACCTTCCTCTCCGAGATACTACAAAACACGTCAATACATGTCTCTGTATCGTCGAATATATTCATTCGACTCCGTACTGTGAGGAAATGTACTTACGTTGGCGAGAATGTTCGCGCCCAGCGAGAACCCAATACCGAAAAGAGGCCGATTCGGGAACGTTTTTCGTAGCCATCTGACGGCTTGCCGCACATCCCACGTCGCGCGAGCATTGTACAGAACGCCACTGTTAATCTTGGTCTGCGCGCAACCTCTGGAGTTGACAACGCAGATCTCCCACCGGCGGGAGGCTGCGAGGGGCGCAACCACGTGGCGCAAGTAGAGTTCATGCGAGCCACCACTCAAACCATGGAGCATCACCAGCATGGGTTTCGAATCAGATGAAGGTAGGGAAGCGAATTCCTCAGCAGTGAGGAAAGCAGTCCGTGGCGGCAAGCCTGAGGGAAGCGTATATTGCCTGGCGGCATCAGTCACCTCTGGATCAATAGGGGCTTCATAAGGCTCCACGACAAAATCAATAGCAAATTGCCCGCTATACTGAGGGTTTTCCGCCTGGAACATCTTCCGCTTGTAGTAGACGGGGATATCATGGGACTTGATAGTGGTGTAGGCGGTCTGTAGATGGCCATTGAAGAGCAGCGGATTTAGTTGACATGATGAAGGCGTCGCTGCACGACAGAGATCTGCCAATGATATCTGAGACTTCACATCTGCATCATCCGACTTTTGGGCGAGTAGCAGCCCATTGTCTTTAGAATGGTGAAATGAGACCCGGCCGCTGGGAAGAAGCCACGAGGACAGACCCATCGCGGATGCAGAACGGCACAGCACGACTATATTTCTGCAGGGGAAAAGTCTATAAATATGTATAAATTACTGCTGGGTATAATGAAGAGGAACAGCTGTACACAGAATAGAGCAAATAAAGAGAAATCTATCCAGAGAAAATCGCAAGAAGATGGGACGATAAAGGCCATATTGCTGAATGCATCGAGCTTGGCGGTCAGAGAACCTCGGCATCTCAGGCAGTGTAGGCTGACATAATCAGTGTCCCGATCTTAACTAGTTATCAGGGACGATAAGAAACGACGATCTGGAGGGGAAGTCTGGATAGATTTGTGGTCATGCGACTCGATATTCCGCCATCAGTTGACACTGTCACCGCATAGATGTCACGGTAGGACCCGGCGGGCAGACCAGGTATCCGTCTCTGACGATGGCCTGTGCCTGGTCCTCTCTGTTCTCCCTGTCGAATGAACGCTTCTATCTAGCCGCCGGATGCGGAAACCCAACAGCGTCAACGCTGACCGGGGCGCCAACAGCCCTGTCTCAGATCAGGTACTCGGCACATTTCACAGACAGAACTAGAACCGGGAGAAGTCTAGAAGAAGACGACTGTGAAGACGTCGTCTTTCGCAGAATGGGATCCTTGTTAAGGTTCGCGAAAGTGCCGGTCATCCTATGTAATGCTGATTACATCTTCGCGGCTTGACCCGGCCTCGTGTTCCGTTTGCGTACAGATCCGGTGCGTGGGCTTGACTACTTGAAGAGCGTGAGGTACCCTTGTCACACTGGCCCTTCATGAGCGCTGTTCACGCGGGGTTTCTGGAAGGGCGGCTATTCAGCAGGCCATCGTCCATATTAATGTCGAGCTCACGACCATGACTAGGACCGGCCGGTTAAGTATTATCACTCTGCTGCTAGCTTTTGGGACCCTGACAGAAAGTCTCTAAAGATATCACTCGGGATTCCCGGTGTGAACCATGGACTCGGGACAGTCGCGTCTCGCTGCGCGGACTGCGCCTATGCGCATCTTTCAGAGACTCATATCGTCAATAGATGCGAGAAAGAAACGAGCCAGCGTGAAGCGATCGCCAGCACAGAGAAACAGAGGAGAGGACACCGGCGGACGCCTCCTACTCGATCTTCCTACAGAGTTACTGTTTCATATTGCGTCGTATCTTGATCACATTTCGGAAGCAACCTTTGCTTTAACATGCAGGCGGCTCTTCGCTATTTCCGGCGCTGCTCTCTGCTCTGAGAAGCTTCGGTTCGATAAAGACTTTGCACCGCTGTTTCATCACTATAAAAATGAGCAGAGCTTTGCGACAGAGAGGTGGAAGCTTATGAGACTATTGGAGGATAAGAAGTGGCACCTCTGTTCGAAGTGCCTCAAACTGCACCCGTCTGATGCTTTCCCGTCCAAAGAACTGAAGCGGAGCTCTGAGGTTCGAACATGCAATCTTGGTGATCTAGCAGGGATAGTCGACCTATGTCCCTGTAAGAAACTGACTTTCCGAGACAAGCTTGACCTCGTCGATCAGCTGAAGGCACGAGAAGATATGTTGCAGGCGATGGGTTCATCGTTGATACATGGACCTCCCGAACGCTACTGTTGGCATTCGTGCGTTTCACAATACGGCAAGACGGAGATGAAAATAGAGATTTATCCGGAGCTGGACGAAGCTGAGCGGCTTCTCGTACGGACTGAGTATCAGCTCTCCACTGAGCCCACGGCGCTGGGGAAGGAGCAGCATATGACACCACGGTTCGGATGTGCGCATCGATCGATGGATCTCTGGCTATCCAGCGTCTGTCAGACATTATACTGCCATCTATATGATACTTTCTGCACATCCTGCAAACGGATATCAGTATGCAGTTCTTGCGACACAGTCCTGAAATGCCCGAAGAAACGGCCATACTATCACGCCGAAACGAAACAGGCAAGGTACTTTTTCTGGACCCAGCGGTGTCTGGGGAAGACCACCACATATCCGGATCAGCCCTGGGCTGCGCAGAGAATTCATCCGGCAGACAGTTTCATCACTTGGGATAATTGTCGGGAGCTATGCCCGTGGACGATTCGAGAACACCCTCCACTTAATCGGCCTCCATCCTTGGGGTTGGATATCTTGGACCCTGCCCTAGACGATCACGTTCTCCGGCAGCTCTATTCGTCAATACATATGGTTTGATATTGGCGGGGATAAAACCTACATTGGGCTTGCCTTTTGAATAATCACTCACCATGTGAGAGATTAGTTGAATCAGGGGCTCTCAAGACCTAATCACGCTGATAAGATTCCCTCGATATGACGGGAACGATCGGCATGAATATCGAAAGAAGCTAAAAGCACAATTAAATAGAAATTTAACATGTGAGATATTAACAGGAGCTTTATAGAGTTGATATATACTATCTAAGTTCATTCAATCTAAACTATTTGGCGGTAAGCCCACAGTTTCTATTGTTCCGCCCCTAGCCGATGGAGACTATTTTAGCAGGTCGGTGGCTTGCCACGTAACTTTACTACATAGCCGGACACGGCAATACTACCATGTCTATGCCCTCTCTAAATATTTCCTAACCTTTTTAACATCAACCCACAACCCATGTTTGAGCCTGAACAAGAAACCGAACACCAAAGCCATAATGTGTATCTGGAAGACAGCCTTCCATGACTTCCAAGAATGGTGTAGCTTCTCAGACTCATTGTAGCTTTGGCATACCTCCAGATATTTCTTAGGATCATCGGTTATTACGCCGTCGACCTCTTGTCTGATACTCCATTTCATCCACGATTCTTCATTTACCGTCCATAGAAGTATCGATCGGTCGGCCTTTTGTGTCTTCACCTCCCGCAGCAATGCCCTTCCACGTGGGCCGACCAGTAGCATCTGGAACATATTGACATTAACGCGAGGAACCTTGAGGAATTGGCGTGCGTAATCTACGTTGAATCCGATGTGGGTTATTGGATATTCAGGCAAATACTTTGCGCAGAGAGGGAGATATTTTGCCTATATAATATGGAAACAAGAGAAGAAAAATTAGAATTTCCGAACAAGCCATGATATAGAACAACATATAGCACGATTAGACTCACCGCCCAACATCCCACCAACACACGTTGATTCCACGGACGTGACGGCGATGGCTTAACGTCCGCCAATGTAGTTGCAATCGACCTGAACAGATCGTCGACGTAACCGTCAAGTTTTGTTTGAACGGCCTTGTTCCGCGTCAGGATTTCTGCAAGACTTGGCACAAGTAGCTTGACGTCAAGCAGGACCCAGATGTCTTCAAGACCTGGCGTTGCTAGATACTCCAGGAGGTCTTTCAGTCGAGGCATTTGTTCGTGTGGCTCTTTCAACGTGCGCAGTGTCTTGATATAATCCCAATTGCAGTCCGCGAGCTGCTCATCTTTTCCAAAACAGCGAGTGAGTGTCGCGTCCTATACGTTGGTAATAAAAATAAGCTCTACTGGTTCCTGAGGCTTACTTTGAGGAGGGGGGCTGTTTAGGTTAAGAAAAGAGAAATTCAGATCTCACGTGGGAAAGGATCACCACCCCATCCTTGGTCAAACGGAGGTCGGTCTCGATAGCATGCGCGCCTACATCTACCGCTCCTTTGAACGCGCTCATTGTGTTTTCGGGGTATGTGGCTTTGTATCCTCGATGGGCAATTGTTTGGGGACGTCTCCCGTATGGAGTATCCTTTGCAAATGTGAAAGAAGCTTCAGAATTGGAAATAGATCTGTCAGCTAGGCTGGCTGGAACGGAGAAATGGTAGTTTTCAGAGACGTACACTGGGGAGTCTCAGTCTTCGTCTCCATCTTCATCTGTGATAGCAACGGGGTAGAGTCGGCCATTTTGAGAGGGACGGTATCTGAGCTGCTGCGCCTGATTTGTATCTGCTTTGGCACACGGCAAAATAAAAGGCTAGAATGCTGCCTTAAAAGGACATGCGAGTGCAGAATGACTGGAAGGAATTCGGTTGGAATTATCATCGACTAAGTAGAGGGTATGTGATTGGAGAATGGACCCCGATTTCTATGGCACAGAACGTTTGTTTAATGCGTAGCTGGCACCCTCCGAAGCCATATATACTCTATATACAAGGGCAAGACTTGAAGGCTTGGACTCGGGGATGATGCAGATCTGGGAGCCTACGGGCATATTTAACTTATGAGACTGGTTCAGCCGGAAAGCTGAGGCCCCACATCGTACTACAACATGCCGGGGTTAAATTGTGTTATGTCCGTTGCAAGACTAGTTGCGCCACCAAAGCTTCAATTAGTTATTAGTAGTAGGGTTATTTAAGCCATTGGTCATAGCCGACGAAATATATAGCTCCCCGATGATGTTCTCTGTCTTTCAGCATAGACTTTTAGCCATGAACAGCAGCAGTGAGTATACTGCGCAGACCATCCCTCGTCCGTTCCTCTCAGACCAGCGCTTGTGTACACCTCTTGACCAGTTTACCAGTATTGAGATAATAAGATAAAACTATATGTTTTGAGGGTGGAGGTATTCTCAATATTTCAGATTTTGTGGTACATCCATTGTGTTGATGTGATGCTGGATAGAATGGCGGAGAGGACCATCTGGTGAGATAAGGCCCCCAGTGGAAAACGAAGAGCTTTGCTAATCCATGGGGGAGTTTTATGGTTTCTTTTCTGAAGAAATAATAGAGACAGAAGTAAAATGAGTACTTCGCTCTCTTGTCGTGCATTGTTTCTTAGCTCTGTTTAGCAATGGCGGGAGACAACAAGTTTGAGCGACTGAAATAGGTTCTACAGACACAACTTCTTCTCTAGAGACAGCCAATAGCTTGACATTATTCCACAATTAGCCTCAATTATGACACCAATTCTGCATCTAGAAATGGTCACAAGCTCTAGGAGCAACGTAGTTGAACGTAGTTACGACATGCATGTTACTATCCTAAGTTTCCTACGAGTCCACTATTGATAGGTCATCATAGGCCATTTATATTGCGATAAAGTTTATAAACAATCATTCCTGGAATTCAAATACTTCATCCTCTTTCTTTTTATGTTGCGAGGGGCCTGAAGAAGTGGTTCAAAGTCTGTCGTATCTCGACTGGTGGGAGGGCGCTAACTTAACATTATCCAGCAGTAGACGAGAAATCTTTACCAGGAACCCCGATAACTGTGTCACATAAGCAGTAAATGATGTCGAGACCTTCTTGCCTCTCTTTTCAATACACATCTGTGCCTACTCCTTGGATAAATCAACTAATTACACTGTAGGCTTGTTGAGTAAGTATAGTTCCCAGCCAATGAGGGAAACGCCCACAATCCCCCAGAGGATGCTAGTTTCTCCGCTCCGGCCAACGGCTGCCGTCGGCGGAGAACGCGCATTATCAATTAGACGCGCAGTTCGACACTGGAACCTTTGGCTTTCTTTCATGGCAGCAGCGCCCTCCGTGGATATACCGCCAAACCGCTGCCGTTGGGCGCTCGTGAAGAGGCGATGAGTTATCCACCGCCTCATAACGGCCAGTATCCTCCGCAATATGTGCCGCCGCAACAGCAACAGTATGCGCATCCCACCGTCACTCATCCCCAGCCAGCGCCGTACAATATCAATCCCAATGCGCCGTATCCGCAATATGGCAAGCCGATGGCCTATCCCCAGGTCATGATACCGAATTATTCTATATATCCTGAACAACAGCAGCCATCACCGCAGCAGCACCAACAGCAATTTTATTACCAGCAGCAAGTCCAGCAACAGCAACAGCGGCAGGTACAACAGGTACAACAGGTACAACAAGCACAACAAGTACACCAAGTACACCAAGTACAACAGCAACACCAACGTCCACTGGGACCGCCGCAACAATATGTCAATCCGGCAGCCACCACTTTCTCGCATCCTCAGTCGCCCGTGCCAGGCAGCATCGCAGCTTCCTCATCCGCGCATTTCATCCATGGAGCCCCCTCCGCGCCTTCCCCGTACGGCAACCGACCTCCTTCTTCACCCGCCATCGCAGTGACTTCCGTGCCTTCCCAGGCTTCGCATGTCCCTACGCCCTCCATCGCTCCTGCCTCTCCGGTTCCCTCTTCCTACTACGTCCCGCAGGATGTCAACAGGCCGAGCGCGCAGTACGCCCAGTTTGCCGCCAACTCGCCGGTGCAGGCTCCTCGTCCGAGCCAGCAGCTGTCTCAACCTGTAATACAGCAGCAGCAACAGCAGCAACAGCAGAAACAGCAGAAACAGAAGCAGCCACCACAACCACAACCACAACCACAATCCGCACCAGCGGCCTCTCGATCGATCTCTCCGGCCCGGAAACAAATCCCGCAGGTCCTGATACCCTCCCCTACCAAACCAAAGACCATGCAGTCTCCCGCGCAGGCCAAGAAGCAGGTGGTGAAACAGAGCCCGCCAGGGGACAGGTCGAATAAGCCGCCAGTAGATTACCAGCTAGTGCTGCTGTCGCTAGCGGATGAGTATCTCAAGGCCGCACATCACCAGGGGACGATGGTCGCGCTGATGAGAAAGGAAATGGCAGTGGAAGAGTATTATAAACTGGTGGCCACAGGGTTGGGCTGTCTAGAGGCCGTGCTGAAGGTCTGTATTCATCTTATAGACGGAATTACCGTGCTAGGATGTACTGACATTCATCCAGAATTGGCGACTACAGCCGCGAACGGAGGCACTCGTCAGGCTACGCTATTCCCGCGTCTTGTATGAAGAGACAGACAACCACATGGAGGCGGAGACTGCATTAAGTAAAGGCGTAAGTGCAGTTCAATCGTACAATGAAGAATTTTTAGCTAACATGGTGTAGATTGATCTATGCGAACGTGTAAGTCGGCTATCTTGACGATATAATAATACCATATTAACCCTGTCATAGAATCGGATGCTTGATCTAAAATACAGCATGCAGCAGTTGCTCGCCCGGATGTTGCATAGATCGAACCCCAAGGCCGCATTGAAGTCCGTGGATGGCATGATCCAGGATGTGGAAGCGTAAGTTGCACCCGCCTTTGCAGACACCGCGAAAAGAAAGCAGGTCTGACCAGCTGTAGGTATCGACATGTTGCGTGGGAATATGCCTTTCGTCTCCTCCGTGTCAGCCTATCATTGTCAACATCTTCACATCAAGACTTTGTAGCGGCACTACACCATCTGCACAAGATTTCTAGCCTTGCTAGCCGTAATGGAGACAAGGCTGTCTCTGTGATTGCGGCGGTCACCGAGGCGCTGGCCCATCTTCAACAGTCAACGTCTTCTGACTCGATTGAACAGGCTCAACGAGCCGTGGCTTCAGCGCGGAGCTATCAGCTGAACACAGAAGTGCAGGACATACCGCAGATCAACACCCTCATCCAGATGGTCGATATTTCATGCAGCCTGCTCGAGTACGACCTCAATCAGTCGACGCAAAAACTGCAGATCATGCAGACCTTGATGGACCAGAAAATCAACGACTCTCATTGGCGTGACGATGGATCATTCTCTATCCCATTAAGCGGCAGGTCGGTCGGCCCTGCATCTGCAGACACTGGGGATATCCTGCAAGTGGAGAATGGTGTACCAGTTCTCACGTTGAACTGGCTCCCGCAGCATGACCTCTATGTACTCTGCTATTTCCTCAGCTCAGTCACTCTCAGCGCGAAGAATTCGCATGACGGTCGCAAGGCGGAAAAATATCTTCAGGAAGGATTACGAATGATCAGGGGCAGTTTCAGGGCGCCGCAGGAGGTTCCAGAGTCACTGATGACCGCTGGCCGGCGTATTGAGTGGAGGCGGATCCTCTACTGTAATCTGCTCTTGCAACAAATCTTTCTAGCGTCTGCGCGGACTGATTGGGACTTGGCCAGCCAGACATTGAAAGAATTGCGACAGGCTGCGAAAGATCTGGAAAGTAGTCTGCCCGAGAGCATTCATTGTCTTATGGAGTATGCTGCAGGGGCGATTGCACAAGGCACTGGAGATTTAGCAGCAGCTCTGGCTTCGTTCCGCTCGCCGATTCTTTCGCTTTCTCCGTCAATCAGCAAGACGATGCGTAATGATCCCCGGCGAGATACGGCTATCTTGGCAGCCCTGAACACCGTGTTGATCTTGCGTGACCCCCTCCATCCCAATCATTCTCAGCTCCCGAATGTCCTATCCACCCTGGAGGCTTTCTGCAAGAACAGTCCTAACCGGTACATCCAAGCCGCATACTATCTTGTTTGCGCCACTGTGCAGACCGAGTCGACGATCCAGACCAAGCAATTCCTGCAGCAAGCGTTGCAGTCGGCGACTTCTATTGGCAATTGTCAGATCACATGTATGACCCTGACCTTTATGAGTTGGAAGTACTTCCGGGGGGTCGTGGGAGAGCAGTCCGAGAAGAGCGCCCGGGCAGGTCGAGCAATGGCGAAAAGAGCTAGTGATCGACTCTGGGTCAGTGTCACGGACGATATGCTGGCGGAGACCCTTGAACGACAGGGTAAAGGGGAAGAGGCTCGTAGCGTGAGAGAGGAAGCGCACCGGGTCATGATGAGCTTACCTCCTGCTCTGAAGAAGGATGTGGCACATTGAGTCTATTTTTCTGGTGCGGATGCGGCTTACGCATATGTTGTGCACTGCATATCGGCATTTACGTTCAATTTTCAATCGGATTGCCTTTTACGAATCGGCGGAGTTACGGATGGCCAGGACGGGACAGGACAAGATAACTTGCATGGGAGCGGGCGCTTCTCATCTAAAGGGGATTCGATGTTTAATGCGGCATAATTTTCTTCTCAAATGTCAATATCTAACTACGAGCGTGGGAATGTGATTTGATGTACATGCTTTATCTGGGTAGCCATCTACGATAATACCACAAGATACGATGTCATATCGAGGAATTCTCATTTGAGATCAATGTAGTTTTCCGGTTGCCAATGGTAGATCCGGCTATATGGTGATTAATAGCTGCTTGCGCGGGTATTCTTCTGTAACAGCAAATAAAGCAAAACCATCAGACAGCCCCAAACGAGGCACCCATCGAGTCCCATAAGAGAGACTGGAACAAGAAAATGCTGCAAATCCTGCGGCGCCAACGCACTGGAAATACCTGCCGCAGGCCTCTTAATCAGAGGGAAAGGGCATCGACACATATTCCCTTCTCAAAACGCCTGAAACACCAGACCGTCGCTCCTCGCTCCCTAGAACACCAAGTAACGTAGTCCACAAAATATCGCGCCTCGATCTCTCACACTTGTACAAAAAGATAAAGAGAAAAGTAACAAGAGCATGCATCCCGTCTCTTCTTCTTCATTTTTCCTTTCTTTTCACTCTTTGCAGCGTCTCAATCTAGCCAAGTCCACCCCAGACACCACGTATTCGCCTTGCAAGTTGGATATCCTTCTGCATAATAGTCACTCTCTTGGCGTGAATCGCGCACAGATTCGTGTCCTCGAATAGATGCACCAGGAACGCCTCGGCCGCTTCCTGCAGGGCCTGGATGGCGTGCGATTGCCATCGGAGCTCAGCACCAACGTCAGCGGGGAGGAGATCGAGCGCGACTTCGCGGACGAGTCGGGCAAAGGGGAGCTTGAGAAGGAGGAGATCGTAGGAGCGTTGGTAGCGGCGGATTTCTTTCAGGGCAACGGTGCCGGGCTTGTAGCGGCGTGTGCGGCCGGTGGGGGCTGGGTCGCCGGCTGTATTCATATAATCGTTAGATGGACTATTCTCCAATGATTTTAATGCATATATGTATATGGTAGAACTTACGTTGTACATCTGACGTCCTTGCTGGTCGTTTCCCCCCTCGCGATGCTCCGGCGGTGGACTTGCGCGCGCCGCCTCGTGTGGGTTTCAACGCGGTTGATCGCGATGGACCGGCTGTGGTTGATTGTGCTTGAGCGGATGATGAGCTCGGTCGTGCCACTCGGACGCCTGTTTTGGGAGGCATGATTGATGTGTGTGTGATTCTCTTCTTGGGTTGGGTTGAGATGATAATCGTTGATGCAACCGACCCGGAGTGGGATTCGAGATCAATCAATTGGTTGATGCGAAGGTTATTTTCCAATCGATCAGGTCCCTTCCTTTCTTTCTTTCGTCCTGATTTTCCTTTCTGGAGGATATTATTGAAGGATCGAAGCGCAATTGCAAGTCCTTCTATACGCGACGTCGCGGAGCTGTCCGGCCACAAGAGGACAAGTCACGGGGTCGAGATTAGATGAGAAGAGCCAAAAGAAAGAGGAGGGGAAAGTAAGGAGGGAAAAAGCCTGAGGCTAAGACGACTATTCTTTTAGTTGGATTGGTCTGGGTAGAAAATTGACGGTAAAAAGAGGTGGCTGGTAGGATCGCTACAGTCGCATTGTTCTCCGAGTGGTCTTGCTCCCCTCATCTTCACCTTCATTCATCTTTCTCTTTCCCAGCCGCTTCCTTTTCGCGCGCGAATGACGCGCCCGGCGCGTCGAGGGTACGCTAGACCGGATTGGGCAGTTTAATTAGTAGGGTCATGTGATTTGGGGCTTGGAAGAGGATTGTCACTGCAGAGGAAGTTATGGATAGATAGACTGGGTTGTATTTGACATAACTATAAAGTACGAAGTGTAGAATATGCTGAGGAGAAGGATAATATGCTATAATACACGAATTGAATGTGGTCCAACGAGTGAACTGCGTTTAAGGTGACCTGTCAGTCTGCTTATGTCATCCGGCTTTCCGTCATCTTCCCCAGCTGATCCGCAGATCTGGCCTTGCGTCGATGTTGTTCCTCATCTGATAATCCGCTGATTGATAGCTGTCCCGGTCTCCTGTCATGTCCACGGTCGACAAGCGTTGCGATATCTTCTGTCGTCTTTGATTCCGTTTGTTTCTGCGTCTCTGCTGGAAAGAAGCTCGAGCCACGGAGCTGGTGTTAGCTCTTTACAGCTTGCGATAACGGCCTTCGATCCGGACCTAAGCCACTCTTGAGACCTTCTCTCACACGCCGCAAGTGTTCAACGCAGCTTCTGGAGGATCGACAAAATAAGAATAACTAAATGGCGGCCCTCTGGGGAAACAACAATGGCGGCCAGGCAGGCCAGTTCCCTCTCGAACAGTGGTTCTATGAGATGCCGCCTTGTACTCGGTGGTGGACTGCTGCCACAGTAGCCACCTCGGTTCTCGTCCAGTGTCATATCCTGACGCCCTTTCAGCTATTCTACAGTTTTCGCGCTGTGTTTGTAAAGTCGCAGGTAGGTAACATATTCTTCATTTGGCGTCCCGGCTTCTTCACATGTAAATTCGCCGTTATGCGGGGAAGATGCGCGCATATGCAGATTGATGCAGATGGCTGACCATGGATGATATCCCAATAGTATTGGCGACTAATAACAACATTTCTCTACTTTGGGCCGCTCAATCTTGATCTATTATTCCATGTGTTCTTCCTTCAGCGGTACTCGAGACTCCTCGAGGAATCCTCCGGTCGTTCGCCGGCGCACTTCTCTTGGCTGCTGGTCTACGCCATGACGTCCCTTCTCATCTTGTCGCCGTTCCTCTCGCTGCCATTCCTTGGCACTGCGCTGTCTTCGAGTCTCGTCTACATCTGGGCCCGGCGGAATCCCGACACTCGACTCAGCTTTTTGGGCCTGTTGGTCTTCACGGCGCCATATCTCCCGTGGGTTCTCATGGCTTTCAGTCTCGTTGTCCATGGGATCGTTCCCAAGGACGAGCTCTGTGGTGTGGTCGTGGGCCATGTGTGGTATTTCTTTACGGATGTCTATCCTTCACTACACGGCGGACACCGACCGCTGGATCCACCAGCATGGTGGAGGAGATTGTTCGAGGGCGCGCCACGTGAGCCTGTTCGTGACCACGATGAGGCGACTGATACGCAGGCCGACAACATCAATCGCGACTTTGCAGCAGCTGCAGCACCTGAGGTCCGATGATTGATCTACATGAAGTACGGCAGTTGCATAGACATTGGCATTGGAATACGCCTGGTTAGGCATATAGACGGACGATCTCATTGAGGGGCGACAATACATCCATGCGTGGGCACTTTACGTGATACCATGCACGTGCTATTCAACTTGCGCCATGCTATGCAATCCAATAGCTGGGATCAGAGGAAGTTTGGAACACTAGGTTTCCAGGCACCTGGCACTGCGCTTAACATTTGCGCAGAACCTACAGCAGCCGCATATTCCTTCTAGCTCGGACCATGATGGAGCTCGAAGGTTCGATGTTGAGATTTTTCTGTGAGCTGTAGACGAGCAACTGATCATCTGACAAGCGATCTGCATGCAGATTCTTGAAAGCATAATCTCTGCTTTGTTACTTTCTTCTGCAATCTCAATCTGAGCATTTGCATTTCATCAAGTCCTCCCAGAAGGACGCACGTAGGCGTTTGGATTTTCAGCGGGCTTCATTTGGAACAACGCAATGATACCTAGGTCGATGGAGCATGTGTGGAGTTTCTGGTTTCCCTTCTCTTTTTATGTCAGCTAGCATATGAAGGATAATTTACTATTTTTATCCATCAAACCTCGTTTTCTTTTCGAATGTCTCGTAGTTGTCTCGGATGACACTCCAGCAAAACGCGTATGAGATAAATATATCCGTAACCTGTCTACCCATACCCGAGAAACCAAATCGGCATCAGGATTCCCTACTTCCAAACATTGAATACGGAATCAGTATCATTTCATTCCTCCCCTTTCCGCTCACCCAACTGTTGAGCAAGCACTTGACAAGGCCAGTCTCCTTTTAAAGCCAACCTTTCCAACCGCTTAAACCCCTGAGACTCATAATATCGGACTAACTTGCCGTCACCTCCAGCATAGCAGTCCACCCGCAGTAACGAGACTCCAGCCTTATTAGCAAGCTCACGCGCATGCTCCAAAAGACGTTTGCCAATCCCACTACCAGCCCACTGTCGATCCGTCACTAATAATCGCACGTAGACCTCCGGCTCAGCAACAGGTGTCACGTATGGCATCTTCTCTCCGAGAGCAAGCGCTCCTACGATGACCCCCCGAACTTGTTCTCCGTTTGTAATCTGGAGGTTTATATTATTATTATCAGTAGAGTGTCGATTTTGGCCTAACGAATCATCATCAACTTTGATAGCGACCCAAAGACCAAGACCAGTGGTTGCGAATTCCTTGAGTTGTTCGGCGCGTTGGGGGTTCTCAGAAAACGGCGCTGCTCCCCATTGCCCGATTCTGTCATGCGATACTAGCCATTTGACGGCAGTGTCTAGGAGATGGAGGACTGCTGGAATGGCGTCCACTGTTGCTTGTGCGATAGTTATGTCGTGGGGTCTAGTGTGAGTTGCGCTTTAGAAGAATTTTTAGTGTCTGAATAGATAAATGGCCGGTTTGCTTCTGTTTCTATCTGATTTGGTATTGCTTCTTCCTTCCGCTCTACATTTCTCTTGGGTGGATTGACGCTTCAAAAACAATAACACTTACTTTGGTGATGCCATTTTAAAAACAGCTTCTACTGAAAGAGAGATGTTGTTAGGTAATTTCAATACACTCAACTGAGTCGAAGTGTTTGGGAAAACAACAATAAAATGTTGTCCTTGTCCTGTCTTGTGCCAGTATAATGTCGGTCAGTCAAAAGGTGCCATATATTGCCATATTGTTGACCACGGGTCCTATGCGGTCCGCTTTGAAGAAGACGAGAGCAGGCACGAGGGCCGCGGCAGTAAAGCGGCAGCCTAAGGAGCATATTTCCGAATACGGCAAATTTCGATTTGGGGCATTAATATCATTACTACTACTCCTCAGTAGTGATAGTACCAAGATACAGTAGTCAAAAAGAAATGCTGTTGCCTTGAGCTGACTGAATCTATCCGATTTATGGTAGTCGTGGATCCACTCGTAATCACAAGATGGATAAGGTTATTTTGGGGCACATAGGAACTATTATTAGATAAATACGTAGGATGAACTGATGGTGGGGGAGGGGTAGGTATTCTAAGAAAGAGGCTTAGCGGATGATGTGTCCGGATAAAAAAGTGGCAGGATTATGGTAATCAGCTAACTAATGTACAGTATGCATGGCATTCTGTCTGTTTTTTTGCAGAAATATCAATTATAGAATAGATACTGCAGAAGGTGGAGGGCTTGAAGTGGGGAGATGGGGACGTCTGTTGCTGTTGCTTTTCATTGCATTTTGATTTGGTGTTGAAGTTAAGTTAATCTACGAATGGGGTCTGCTTTGTGTTTATTATTCATCGTAAGCATTCTACTCAATAGACGTACACCATTGACCCGAGATCGCTGCTTACTCAAGAGTATTGGGATGGCCAGTTAGTTATGTTGAGGGGATTTTTAGGGAAATACATCCGAGAACTTCATGGCAACTAGGCGGATCAAAACCCAAATGGGAGAGGTATATAATTACCGCAAAATAGTTAAACTGATATGTGGGAAACTACTGGGGCAGATATGACGTTTGATGGTGGAACCGCAACTGGATCAAATTTAACGTGGGGTTCATTCGGCACACATGAGAGTAATAATTCCTTCTTCGCAAAAAGGACAGATTGACGTCTTACCGTTGGTCCATTCGTTTGGAGAAAGTGTGGAGGTGCAGTGATCTGTTCAATTGCTTTACTCCGTAGATGCTCGATATACCGGATTCATGGTCCTACCCTATTGAGTACGTAGCTTGGCGGTCTCGTGCAATGGATCTACTCCAGATAATATCGCGTGCCGCTGAGATCGTCCCGCTGGAAGGCGTTTGATGGAAAGTTTGAAAGCTGTGGTGGAATCCAAGGCGAAAGAAGCTCAAAGTGTGCGCGGAGATGCCTTTGCACGGCTAAATGGATAGGTGGATAGAAACCATGCCTGACCCGGGCTAGTGCTGCGAGAAAGAAGCCAACAACCTTCGGCTAGAAGATATGTTATCGTGTATCAATCCTCTTGGCATTCCCCATCGTGAGGCCGATCAAGCCTGATTGTACGGATATTCTCCTTCTCAACCAAACCCGTCCCGTGCGATGACGTCGGGATACTAACTTCGCGGTGACAGGTACGCATACCTTAACTCGTCACTCTACCAGCCACTTTTCAATTTGTTCATTGACAATGTTTAATGGAAATTCGAAATGGGCCAAGCTTTTGGTACCAGCCCTGCATGATGTACACTGCATGCTGATGAGATGCCCCAGCATACCACACCATACTCTGTTCTGCTCCATAGATCTGCATGTCGCACATGCACAGCCTTCATTTGCTTCGATACATCTGACTTCGACGACCAATCGCTGTACTGTGCTGCTGTCAGCGCGCTGCTATTTTCACGGCAGTCGTCATGGAAGCTCTCATCGAAGAACCTATTTGTAGCCACAGATAGGAAGGGCCACGTAAGAACTAGCAGCTTGCATTCGGGCGATATTATGGTATTATTATTATTAGGAAATGCCGTGATTGGATACCACGCAGTGTACCCGAAGAGGAAATGTGGTTGCCTTGTGAGAATTGAATACACGCAGGGCTGAAACAATGGTGATATGAAAAGCTTTGGTTGTCGATGCGGTTTTTCAGTCGGCATCGGATAACATCGCATCGCAATTCGCACTGCCGATGCCACCATAGGCAGTGTTTGTTTGCTACCACGTTCTCTGAGCAAAAATCACCTCATGAGACCATCCTCGTGGAGAAATAGATAGACTCGATCTCGAGTATGTCTGGATGATGATTGGTCCACAATATGCCTGGATGCAAGCCACTCCGATTCTCATACTGGCTAAGGCGTCGTTTGTGGTTGGGGAAGTTGCATCCTGTATTACTACAGCCACGGGTGTGATCGTAGCACTACTATTGTTCTCTACAGTAGAGTAGTTCAGCATCTCTAAGACCACTGGGATCTCGAGGCCTGTCTCTTCTCAGGCTGCTTCTCATGACCGCCGCACTGCATGAAGCCAAGTTTTCTTTCAGCACATTGCTACCAAGGAGTAGCGAACGTGCGTGCAAAGACTTCGGGGGTTGGTCCGATCAAATCATGAGACCGTGTCGTTAGGTGCATTAGAACACCTTCCTCACCTGGCCGGCTATATCGAGAATTCGGCTATCTCGAGTCTCGAAAAAGACGTCTGATCTGTTTCAGACTGGTTGACTACCGTATCCGGCGTAGCGACTGCGTGGTCGTCCACGCGTTCAAGCGTGTCATCGAGCGTCGCTAATTGGACTCGTCGGCCACTGGATGGTAGAAGGCCTGGCATCTCCACGCTCCCAGTTTTTTCTGCTCATTGCCCAGACCCGCCACTAGATGCTGAACCAGCCGTCGGTCTTCTTGTGCCTGGCGTGAACCTTTCTTGGCTCCGTGGGGGCCCGATTAAGCCTATCCATGGCGTCGCAACAGAATTCCCCAGGTTGAATTAGCTCTTTGCGCTGGCGTCAAATGATAAAGCCACTATTGCCACCGGTGGCAGACAGCTCCAGCGATCCGTGGATTCGACGGCTTTTTGCGATGATCAGGCAGTGTGTGTGTGTCTCCTCGAAACGAACACACAAGATCAAACCGCGGCGGCTCAATGCACCAACCCTGTTCTAGCGTCTTTATCTACTGTTCTCTTGCAGCGCTCGTGGCGGCCGGCGCCGTTGCAAGACCAATCACCACGGCGGTTTCTCGGGGTGTCCGTGGTCACGATCACTGATCAGACGTAGAAGATTAAGACCTGTAGTAGTTACGGAGGAGAGGACGAGTAGGAGAAGCCGTAGAAGGGTACAATACCATCATAGAACCCCTTGTGGCGCTGTGTTGCCATGTTGTGCTCTTGTTCGCACGCTGGGATGGTTGATCCGACGGGTCACTGGCCCCAATGATGCAGGAGGCACAGATGTTGAACAGGGCGGATGGTCGATCGGGGAACGAAGAGAAAAGGAAGGGAAAAAGAAGGCCGGTGGGTTAGTAGGATGCCGTGTTTATTATTGCTGGGCAAGAGATCGGCTAGACGATGAGCAGTGCCTGGGAACGAATACGGAGGTGTACAGGTACCTGCCGTGCCGCAATCTGCTGGGCGTTGGGGAAGTACCAGTACTTGTGGCTCTGGCCTTTCGGACGGTGCAAATCCTGCGCGACTAGGCGATTCTTGGATCGAGCAGTAATTCATTTGGTATTGGATATTACTTGTATTATCGGTTATACTCAGAAGAAAACAAGAAGCATCATACTTGCCATGAATCTCACGGCTGCGCCCCTTTGGATCTACGGGCTGCGCAGGCCCTTCCACGGTCAGCCTGGCAGACAATGATGCAGCATCTGCTCGTATCGCGTATACCATTCCTTCTTTGCCCCGCGACCCACGGGCTCATCCTGAGGAATGGCCACCGTGAGGCTTGACAACGACACGAATCCATCCTCCAACGAGACGGCCAACGGGCCCATCCGTGCCAACGGCCAACCATCGTCGCTAGGCCGCCACGATGGCGTTCGTTAACCTCCCTTCGCCTGCTCACTATTGCGCTTCCCCGACCAGCAGCTCCCCCAGAAGGGCTCCTCCTTACACGGCGCGTTGAGAGACCCTCCAGGCACGCTATCCTGCTCATCGTTTAGTTCCAGGAGCACAGCCTTCTCGCCTGCTGCCCCTAAACTACACTAAGCTAGACGGCTAAACACGCTCATTCAAACCCGCGATAACTTCCCCTTCCACATCCATGGGTCCGTTGACACGGATCGCTCTCCTGAAAGCCCATCTCGCGCTGCTAATGCTGCCACTGCGCTGCTAACCCTCGCCCAGTCTCTCCTTTCGTGCTCGTTTTCCATTCGTCCTCGTCGTTCCTTAATACTTGGTCCTATCTAGAGGAAACTCTCTTCGCGCTGTCCCTCTGAGCCCCATCCTTGGTCCTGCCTGGCGTGGAGCTTCGCCTCCGGGTTTCTGCTTTGAATAAAACTACTTACAACGGGCGGTCCCTCTTCACTCCTTTTTCCAGAAACCCTTATCTCTATCTTACCCCAGGTCACGTCCCCTGGTGACTGTTTTCCTTGCGCCCTGCCTGTGGAATTCGGTCCCCCAATTCGGCTGCTGTCCTTCACTCTGGCCGTCTGATGCTCCTGGGCCTCTGTCGATAGCAGCTTGTTGAAGCCCGCAGTAGGGCTCCAGCATCGTCAATTCCTGTGCCTTTAAAGAAAGGACCAGTCGAACCTCTCCTTAAAGCACCAACGAACATACGACGACGATTTTACGACTATAGACTCGTGCTTTCTACCCTGTTTAATACATTTTGCAACGACTTCTCAAAGAATAAGACGACCCAATCGTGTGGATGCGGTCAGTCACAATGCGGCGCGGTGTTGTCATCTTCATTCTGGTCAACATCCTGATCATCACGTTCCTGGTCCGGAGTGTCTTTACGCTCTTGAGCTTGTTGGTCGAGGATGCTGCCGCAGATGCCATTCACCGTTCAGACATCCCGTCGCCAAACTCGAGTCTGATCGAGACCCGGCCCCAGATCATCCCCAAGATCATCCACCAGACATACAAGAACGAGACCATTCCGGAGCATTGGCGGGAAGCGCAGCAGAGCTGCATTGACCTGCACCCTGACTATGAGTACATCGTATGTGGTTCTGCAATTGTTGTGACCGGCGCAATGGCCGTGGGAGGTACTTGCTAACACGGCGCTATAGCTCTGGACCAACGAAAAGTCTCGCGATTTCATCGCTGCCGAGTACCCATGGTTTTTGGAGACCTTTGACGGCTATGAGTACCCGATTCAGCGTGCAGACTCGATCAGATATTTCGTTCTGGCGCACTATGGTGGAACCTACATTGACCTGGATGATGTGAGTAGCGGATATGAGCACATGAAACGGCGCGCGCAGAGAATCTAACAGCATAATCTCAGGGCTGCAACCGCCGCCTGGATCCCCTCCTGGCCTACCCTGCCTGGGTCCGTCGTACCGCTCCCACTGGTATCTCGAACGACGCCATGGGCTCCGTCCCTCAGCACCCGTTCTTCCTGCGCGTGATCGAGACACTGCAGTCCTACGACCGGAGCTGGCTGCTTCCGTACATCACCGTCATGTATTCCACTGGTCCTCTGTTCCTGTCGGTCATCTGGAAGCAGTACATGGGCGACGAGCCCAGCGAGTCGGGCCGCGTCCGCATCCTGATGCAGGACGAGTACAACCGCCATTCCTGGAGCTTCTTCACCCACCACAAGGGTAACAGCTGGCACGGAAAGGACGCAAGGTTGATCTTCTGGGTGAGTCTTTAGTTTGCGGACTTCAATTGCATCGTACGTCCTTGCTAACGCTTTTTTTCAGATGGGTGGACACTGGATGTTCCTTACCGTCCTTGGATTCGTCCTTGCTGGTGTCGTCGGCTTTGCCCTCTGGTGGGCATATGGCCGTCTGCTGCTGCTCGGTGCCCAGTACAAGTACCGCTACCGCAAGATCCCTGGCGCTGCCACTGTCTCACGGTCTACGTCTCCGCTGCGCATGCCCAATTTCCTGCGCCGGGTCAGCGCCAAAAAGGACGAGGAGTGTGGTGTCTCCGAAACCACCTACGAACTTTACAGCCGTCGCGATTAAGCGTGCGCGGACTCAGTTCTTATTTGAATCATGTTTTGCGTCTCTTGGAAACGGCAATTGCCTTGATATTCAGTCATCGAGCGGATCAAGTGTGATTTATCATCTACGTCAGTAACTATTGGATGTATTCGGCGCAGCGTGTTGTTGAGCTTCCTCTTGAGATTCCGGGAGGACATCTCTGTCTCTTCCTCCCGATGCGCTCAAGGAAGCGGGACTGTTTGTGTATACATGTTTTGGAGACATGACCCCTTAACCATTTTTAGTTTTCATGCGAGGTGATCCGCAGGGCAGCGCACCCGCAGCATACCAGGCTTCTTGTCTTGATGGTCTTTTCTATTTGTGACAAATACTTATTCGATTCTTGTGTGTGGTTTGTTGGTTATTTCTTTTTAAAACAGCTTATAGACTTACATTCGCTCATCAAGGCCGACAACAAGCTGCCTATGGTATCGTGGAAGAACAACAGATAAATATGTGGATTTTAATTAGATCTTCAGAAGACAATACAAGACAGAAAGAAGAGAACAATAGGATTCTCTTGAACAGTTGAACTATCTAGCTAATTTTTCTGATGCTCTTTTCGTTACCCTATCTA
This sequence comes from Paecilomyces formosus, assembly GCA_029606185.1. Taxonomy (NCBI): domain Eukaryota; kingdom Fungi; phylum Ascomycota; class Eurotiomycetes; order Eurotiales; family Thermoascaceae; genus Paecilomyces; species Paecilomyces formosus. The sequence continues at coordinate 660,984 of JAPVCB010000011.1, read as the reverse complement.
GTAGGAGAAATAATCTTAAACCGCAGATCGAAATCTCTCCAAAAAGTGCCACATGTTAGCTCAGTGACGCATCACCTGTAGGACATTGCTACTAACCATCCGTACTGACTTGACTAATAAGCCCTAGGCTCGAAAAGAAAACAAGCGAAGACTTGAAACTCATTTTTTAGGTTCGATCCGCTCTCCGTTCCTGAGAACGACGCGAGGTACGGAGTAGAAGTACAGCACCCCAACCCCCTGCAGTAGTAGACTCCTCTAAAGCACACATTTCAGCTTGCATCCCAAAATCAGACAGGCTCAAAAATGGCTCTGCTAGAGGAAAGACAGTGACGATCTCTGGCCACGCCGCCACCGCAGAACCTTCGCACCTCGACTCGGCAGTCTCTGTTGGCCAGGGGAATGGTAGATCGCTAAAGATGTTTCACACTTCGTTTCAGACTTGGTCAAAACCGCGGACCAATGATGATGTGGGCGTGCCTTGCGCAAAAAAACTGTCTAAAACACAATGAGCGCTTTCTCGCCTCGAGGGTCACAGAGCGTAGTGGACTGATTGGTTAGGGAGGGTCTAGTTCTGTTCAGGTTGGTGGTTTGTCTTTTACTGTTCCTGGTTCCTGGCTTGAATGTATGAAAGGACTGGCTCGCATTGTCGTGCCTCCTTAGAAGTATGGTATGGCATCTCCACTACGGAGTACTCTAGCTTTTCTTTTCTTTGCAGAATCAGTGGCAAGATACGATAGGATAGTACGTGGTAAGCTAAAACACCGCATTTCACAACGGTCCATTCATGTCGGATATCCTCAACGCCCCTTGATTCAATGGATCAATGCAGAACCAGCAAACCATCCACCTGTAGTTAATTCAGCGGGGTTCTTCTGCAGATTGTTTCCGCCCACTCGGTACAGTCCGGGATATACCGTCAGTGCCTTTGTTGGATGGAGCCCGTGAAGAATGTCGCGTAGTTTAAAAGGGTGGTCCATTCCCTGCGCCTCTTGCAGTCATTCCTCGTCCTGCGTCATCCTGTCTGGAGAAATTCTTCAGGGACTTACTTTAAAAGTCGTTCTTTTCTATTTCTTGGCTTGGAATATTAGCTGAAGATTCTTCCTCAACGGTCGTTGTTGGATCACATTACACTCGTTGCTTCCCTGTGCCATATTACCTTACTCGAACTACATAGAGTAGATCTGGATATATTGTTCTCACGCGGTTCGATTCGAGATCACCTGCGTGTTGTGTTATTCTGTGCTTTGTTTGAGATATAACAAAGATACAAAAGAGGGATATATATATCTTCGTTCCCTTCTTTTCTCTTCTGCTCTTCATCTTCGTCCTCATCTTCATCAACCATCTACCTCCTCCTCAAACCAAACCAGACCTCAAAACAAGTACTCCTACACATCCAGCAACCAAGGAAAGACAGACAAGATGCGCTCAATCGCCCTCCTCATCTCGTCCCTCACATTCCTCCTCACCTCCTCCGCCAACCCGGTCTCCATCCCGGCGGCCATCGCTCTCATCGAACGCTCCACCAGCGCCATCACCAGCTCTCAGATTCAAACTATCGCCCCGACATCGACCTCGTGCGATAACGCCCCCGCGGCCGGGGAGTGCGCGACGGCCGCGCAGGCGGCAACGCATATCGCCAAGTCGTTCCAGACGTACAAGGTGACCTCGCCGGCAGAGCAGGCGGCGGTGATCAGTCTGATGGCCTTTGAGAGTGATGATTTCAAGTATAACAAGAATCATTTCCCGGGGGTGCCGGGTCAGGGGAGTGAGTTTGCCTTCTTTTCTTTTCTCCCCCTCTTTCTCTGTATGATATGTATCATGTCATCCATCTATTAGATGGATTGGTTTCGACAAATAACCACAACGAATAAAAGAAAGGAAGGAAAACATAACTAACGAAGAACCAGCCCGCAACATGCAATCGCCCACTTTCAACGCCAAATACGCCGCATCTCTGCCCGATCTCAAGTCCAAACTGACATCCGTGGCCAACAACCCGGCCGGACTTCTCGACCTCCTGACCGCCAACGAAGATTACGACTTCGGCTCCGGCGCCTGGTTCCTCACCACGCAGTGTTCGGACACCGTGCGCCAGCAGCTCCAGACCGGCTCGGAGAGCGGGTGGCAGGCGTACATTTCGCAGTGCGTCGGGACCACGGTCACGGATGACAGGAAGGCGTATTGGCAGAGGGCTGTCAAGGCTTTGGGGGTTAGTTCCTGAGTGGTTGGATCGTGTTCCTGTATCTATCAATGGATGGAATCGGTCTTTTCTCTTTCTTTTCCCCTACGGGGTTAGAAGTTTGGGTGGTGAAGGCGAGCATATTATGTTCCTTTTCTCCTGGGCTGGGCCTGGGAGTGTTTCAATTTGTTTGTCTGCACTCGACGGGCTGCTTTGCGAGTGGACAGGAAGGACACATGATTAAATGGCCTTGATATTTGCATTCAGATGTACATATTAGGGAAATTCAGGCTGAATATTCATACCGGTCTTCCAACTGATGCTTTTATCTTCATACTCTGGAATACCAAGGCAATGGCATCAAGAGTGATGGATGCTGTGTCATGCAGTGTGACGCATAGTCAATGTGCACTTATAGTCTATAATCCTGCTGTTATGTACAAGATGGTGCAGGCCTTCGTAAACGGAGGAGACTTGCACTCTTCCTAGTCGACGACCTTATTGAAAAAAGAAAAAAAGGAAAAAAAAATTGCTGGAGATTTCTATATAGACATGGACTGAGCATAAATCGGAATCGCATAATCATTTGAAACTCACAGCTCACAACACTCCCTTCGTGCTCACCACATCGCCCGCGCCGACTTCGCCAGCAGCCCTCCGGGCGCATGCGGTCCTGATGGCAACCGCCAACGCCTTGAAGGCACTCTCGGCCCGGTGGTGGTCGTTCTCTCCATACAAGCAGCCAACGTGAAGAGTGACACCGGCCGCCTGGGCAAAGCTCTCAAGACCGTGAGTGATCATCTCCGTGCTCAGAGCACCGATCTTCTCACGGCGGAAGCCCAGATTGATCACGGCGTAGGGTCGGTTCGACAGGTCGATGACGGCCCACGAGAGTGCCTCGTCGAGGGGAGCATCACCGCGACCGAAACGGGCGAGGGAGGTGCGCGCACCAAGAGCCTGGGTGAAAGCAGTACCAAGAGCGAGGAAGGTGTCTTCGGTGGTGTGGTGGTCATCAACTGAGTAGAGAGAGAAGTCAGTCATCTGCCTTACCATTTCACATGCTGGAAAAAAAAAAAAGATTTTAGTAAAAGTACTTACTGTAGAGATCTCCCTTGGCTCTGATAGCCAAACTCCATCCTGAATGCTTGGCCAGCGCATGCAGCATGTGATCTAGAAAGCCAATACCAGTGCTGACCGTGATCTGCTGGCTGGAAGTGAACTGCGTAGCATGACCGGCATCCTTAGGCGGGACGATTCCGCGCTTTGCGGCAGCGGCTTCTTCAGGATCGGAGGGCGCAGGGAAATGGGATGTCTCCTCGTAGGGCAGCAGAACGCCTCCGTCGAGAGAGAGTGAGACCTGGATCTTGGTCTCGTTGGTCCAGCGGGAGATGGAGACGGTCCGGCGGGGCTGAGCCATGGTGTCTGAGGATCTTGCTTCTTTCTTCCTCCGTCTGACCTGTCGTCACAATTGGATAGGAAATTGACAGGAGAGCCTCTCAGCCTGTCAATGGATGTGATCTTGTGTTGTCTCGATCGTGGCCAGAGTCAATCCGATCAAAAAATCGCGGGGAGAAGGCGGTGTGGCGACTAGACCAATAAGGATGCGAATAATCAGTTTTCTGCCGCGGCACGTCCGGAGTTTGGAGTTGATCCGGACGATGCACTCTTTACGTAGTCGGCGATGACGGTCTCTGAGACAGCGATATCTATTGCTCGTTCGTCTGCCCAGTTCGTGTTTCGCCTGAGTCCCGCTGGCAGGGACCCTATCCTTGGAGTTATCATCAAGTGTTCGTCGTGATCATCGCCGTTCAGTCATTCTTCCGCCTTCATCCACGGAGTCCACGAGGCGGATAATTGCCCGGGGCTGGTGATCGTATGCGGTGTCAACCCTCATCGCAGCATTGATTGGAGATATCCCGCCGGGGATAGCAAGCTGAACCTGAAATTGAGATTCCGATCTACCGATTGACACCCTGTTGTTCAATTGCGGAAGATAGTACCCAGGAGAGGAGAATATAGAACGTCACTCCCACCATGCCACCTCCCTCGAACCAGCGAGCGGACATTGAGCCGCCAGAAGAAGTGACGACACAGGCTGTGACGGGATTTGCAACAGGTGCTCTGCGTGTACGCTCTATCCGTTGATCCGCATGCTGATTGTTTACCGGATTCGTCTTTGGTGCCGTTGACCCATTGTTGCGGTTAACACCGGGATAAGCCTCCGGGGAGTCATCCACGAGGCCGGTTGATCGATCAATGGATTTCTCGGTGGCAGTCTCATGATAGGTAGTCCTGTCGCTGACAATGTTCTGTATCGTCTAGTTCGGATCCCTCTCTATACTCGCACACATGATCCTCTCCCTTCCGCACCCTTTCACCTTCGCTGAAACAACTCCTCCGACTCCGCATTCCAAAGACCCAAAGCGGACATCGCCCTTCTCCGCATCGTCTGTCAAGTCAAGGCTGTTCTACAGACCCCTGGAGGGCTTCTCAGAGTGGCTGTCCCCGACGTCTCGGGTGTACCGTGGGTTGACGCCCCAGTTCAAGGTGTTCCTACAGATTGCCGCGATGACCCTGGGAGGATGCATCTGGGCTGAGAAGAGAGTGACTGAGTACTTGGAGGTGATGAGGAAAGTAAAAAGGGCCGAACGAGCAGAGGCGGAACGCAGTCAGAGAGGCTGGTAGGGACATGGAGCATCGAGCGGATCCTTGTGTTGTTTGTATCTGTACTGTACGGAGTATTATCTCTTTGCTTGTAGAATCCCAGAAATTCAGAAGTATGCCTTCATGGCATTCCCCAGACTGGACTTGACTGGGCGGTTCCTGGCGCGACCTTTGTGTCGGTGAGCCCACGACCGCTGTCTGACAGACCAGAGTGCAGAAGATCGACCGGTCCAAGCATCATGAACTGGACTTTTCTCGTCGAATGCCTCGCGTCTACTCCGTAACATCCTGCTTCTATAATTGGATCGATCGCGAGTTCAACGACAGCGAGGCAGGCCTCATTTTCGGTGGCATCGGGGACGGCTCTCCACAAAACACACAAGAAGCCTGTCCGCCAGAGTGAATCCCCGAGACTGACACGATTCTAGAAGACGTCAAGGAACGAGCATTGTTGGTTTCAGGGCAAGACATGTGGGTATTCTAGCTAGTGGAGCTGCCTCGACGCTCCTTTTGCGAGAGCGCGACGGGAGCGGCCTTGGCGATCTCGCAGAGAGCCAGTGGCTTAACACGAACCTCGTCGAACGCAGGAGAGACAGATAGTTGGCCAGTCTAGCCGCTGCTTCTGAAGAAGACCGTGGAAGAACCTGACACAGGCGTCAGCAGCGGCTGGCGGCTGATGGCTGTCTGTCTGGTTCTGTGGTATATGGTAAGCAGCAAGATCAGGCCATGGAGCTATCGGCAGCCGGTCTGGAATCATGCCATGCCCATCGATGGGCAAAAGCCAGGCGGTCGAGGCAGCTGCGGTATAAACGAGGTTTAGTGAGATCGTCCACGCGAGTTGGCGTCCCTTTGGTCGACGCTCTAGTGAATTCGGAGGATCAACCGGAGAGCCGGCTTCTCTGGACCATGAGCCGTGCCGCAGTTCAGCCACAGGAGCTATCTACTGCGTCCGGCCCGCGGGTGGACAAAGGGACAGGAATCCAAAATCGAATATTGCATCCAGAGGAGATGAGATCAGATCAGGTCAGATTTGATCAGATCAGAAGATTGCTGAAACAGTCGCAGTCTTCCGCAATTGGGGATGGAAGTTGAATCCAGCGCTGTCGGCTCTGATATCCCTGTTGCTTGTCGTCGACGAGGGCAGCCAATCCTTGGAAGCTCGACGAACCCGGTCCGATCGGGTTCCACTGGATGATACTAGACTAGAGGCAGCGCACCATGCCATGGTGCTAGTTCATCCATTATCCGGAAGGCTGTGCGATGCGATGTTAGAGTCTAGAGGCGCTGGGTCATATTGGCCATCAGTCTGTGGGTGACGACAGCTGGAAACACGCACTTCTGGCAGCATTGAATGAATTAGTTCTTAATTATCCATCTGTCGATCGATGCACATCAAATCAGGAGGTGTAGAGTGTGCAGCCCTACCTCTGGAGCTGGTCCATTCGATAGTCTAATCTATGAATTGCGGCCATGATGGAAGTCCAGGCCTCGCTGAGAGACACGAAATAAACCTGAGAATAGCTAATTCGTAGTTATAGAGCAATTGATAGAAGTTATCAATAGAGAAATACTAATTCCAGCAGAGAGTGCGCACGGACAAAGCACAGAAGCAGACAGAAGAGAGCGAGCTTCCATCCCCAAAGCGTGTTAAACAGCTCAGGACGGGAACGGCCTGTGTCTCTCTTGCAGGCCCCCTCATCTCCTCGCATTGTCCATTCTTTAGCAGGTCGCGAACAGCACGGCCATTCTCTTCTTGCTGATCTTTCTCGATCAACTGTTCTTCTTATTATTATCGCCCTGCTGGATCGAAGCTCAGCCTGGAAATCCCCGTTTGCGTCCGCCATCACTGACATCATCCCCCACACGGCCGGGCTGTGCCTTCAACCAAACTTCTCCGGTGGTTCTTCTTTTCTCAGCCGAGATCCAACCACGGTTATTCCCCTGGACGAAGTGCGAAAAAAAAAGAGAAGACTCGGAACTGGAGTTAATTTACTATAACCTGTTCGTCCCTGGGGTTCCTGGGGTTCCTGGAAGTGCCTGAAGCGATCCGGAAGAAGCAATCTCGGCTCTTCTGTCTCGCTCCTTTTCTGCTTTTTCTTTGACCTGCCACTCAGCCTTCTTTTGTTCTTTTTAACTCTTTTGTTGGCCTGGTCCGTTACTTGCCAAACAGTCTCCCGCGGCCAGCGTTTTTCTCTCTCGTGCTATCTACGTCTGCTGCGTCGTGTTGCGTCAAACCACCATCAACTAGACTGCACATCCTCTCCAGATAAGGCCCCGGCTGGACAGGGACATCTGCGAACCAACCCACACCCACCAAGACGAGACAGGAATCTCGTCCATTGGATCCGGTTTGCTGCTGCTGCTTCTCATGGCGCCATAACAGACTGTATGTGCTATTACACCTGACTCCATTGTGTCCATCTGTCTGGTCCCTCCTGCTCCTCCTCCGGTTCTTATCTCGAGCCTTGCCCCATCCCCCCTCCCTCAGTGCATGAAACCGCCTGTCCGCTCCTCCAATTGAGGAGCTGTTTGTTGCCTGCCCACGATATGGTGCTAAGATAACCTGGTTCAGGAAGACGACATCCAGGTCGTTGTTCACGATCATCGATTCCCCTTAGTTTCCGTCCTTTGTCTCCCCCACTCGTTCACCAGCTGTTCGCCCCGGACATCGTGAGCCAGTCTCGTCATGGCCGAGAGGTACGACCGGAAGGAACGGAGAAAGAGTCTCAGCGTGCTCAGTTCTTCGTTGGCGACCTCTGCCAACACCCACGATCGCTCGTCGTCCGATGGTCTGTCCATGCTGAAGAAGAAACGCCGCAATTCCAGCTTCTTCAGCCGCAACCCGAGCCCCGTCAGAGCGCCCAGTCCACTGGCATGTCGGCGTCCGGATACCGCCGACTCAGAGGGCGTCGCCAGTGCGACTTCCATCCCCATCACGGCCCCGGAGGCCTTGAAGCTACGGCGGAAATCCTTGCAGAGGAACAAGCGCGCATCAGTATTCGGGTCATTGCGCTCCCTTCACTCCCAGGAAGATGACGACAAATCCGTGCTGGGACGCTCCAAGGCGTCATCCGAAGACAATGACGACTCATCAAGGCGGACAATGGGGGCCATGGTGCTGCACCACGGAGAGGTCCAGACTACGGGGGGCATGTGGAGGAAGAAGAACCAGTATCTGGTCCTGACAGACACGCATCTGGTGCGCCTCAAGAACCAAAATAAGGCGGCCGAAATGTTCCCCTCGATCCCGTCGTCCAACAGTCGCCCCAGCGCCGTCAATCGCCAATCGGTCGCCTCAATCCATTCTCTGCAGGAGGTGCAGGTATCCCAGATGGAGGCCGCCGCTGGCATTCCCCTGAACACCATCGTGGCAGTCTATCGCTTGGACGATAGTCGACCATCAGTTTTCACCGTGGAAGTCGCCTATATCGACGAGCGCACGCATAAACCAACGGTCATGCAGATGCAGCTGACAGACCCCGAAGAGCTCAACCTGTGGCTGATGGGCGTCCGGTCCGCCGCAGAAACTGCCCGATCTGTTGAGCCGTTCCCTTTCGACAAGAGATCCGTCGAGTACGTTGTGCGGATGCTGCAGCAAGAGAGGGACTATGATCCGGAGCAGTTCCATATGTTCCGCGCGATACAGCGGTCGTCCAGCAAATCAGTCGGAAGGGCGTCATCCGATGACCTCTCCAAGTTGTCCTCTACGATGTGCTACGTAGCAATCGGGATGCACAAGATCCATTTGATTCCCCTGCAGAAGATCACTAGCCGTGCTTCTATGGTGTCGTTGAATGATCTAGAGCTCGGCACGTCGTTCGGACTGATGACTCTGACCGGCCTCGCGATGCAAGGCGGAGATGACAGCTTCTCCTTGTCATTCCGTGTCCCGCTTCGAAGCGCAAACACACTGCTCCTGGCTTCTGTACACTCGGGTGACATTGCTCTATGGATCCGACAGATCGCAGAATTTCTACGCCCGCTGTGGCTGAGGCAGCCGTTCGATTTCATGGTTCCGCGCGAACTCGACAACATCGATGCTTTTCCGCCAGTGGAACTCAATGAAGATTACGGTTGTTTTGACAGGACATTGATTGCCTATTCTGCCAGTTATGATATCGATACGTCCAACATCCGATACACCGTCGATCACGAATGCGAAGATGCGCCGTGTTTTAGGCTGCTACCACCGGCTTCTACAAGAAACCCCAACTATTCTGCCCTGGAGCTCCTAGCGGTGATGCGCGCCTTGCGGTACAATGAATCGTTCCGGTCGATATCATTCAGTGAGATCAGTCTTGACGTACTGCAAAGAATGCGCGACATTTATGGTCTCGACGGGGATGCACAGCAGACACGCGCTGGAACGCTCATTAAGATCCCAGGACAGGAAGCCTTGTCGCTACTATCGCAGGAGATCCGGGCATTAGCGTTGAAGAGCAAGTTTCTCAGGCGGCTGGACTTCTCGTATTGCCTAAGTCGACCATCTGCTCTGGACAAGGCAGCGCGCGATTCAGGCTGCGGCATCCCGGAGGCAATCTTCCCCATCTGCAGACGCCAGCTGACCAACGTCGATTGGGTCGTACTGAATGGTATCAAGCTCGGGGACTCGGATCTCGATTATCTGGTCGATGCCGCATCCCAGAAAGCAAGTCACTTCCGCGCTCTGGAGATTAGCAACTGTGGGCTGTCAGTTCACGATCTCGATCTCGTCCTGTCGACCGTGACGGCACAGGAACAAACCCTAGAAGCTATCAGTATCGCCGGCGTACAAGGTCGCCTGAGCCCGGAGCTCTTCCAACCCCAGATTGGATATTTCGCTCACATCCGAAAGATCGACCTTTCTCGTGTGTCCAGAACTTCTGGCCCAGAACCGCTGATCGCCCCGGAAACCTTGCTGAATTGGAGGCTCGAGGTGCTGTCTCTGAGCCAGACAGCTGTTAATGAACAGACCGTCGATTCCATAGCCGCCTACCTGGCAAGCGACCGATCTCGATCTCTGCGCGAACTTCGACTCGACCAATGTGGCCTAACGGCGACTGACGTGGCAGTTTTCCTGCAGTCAATGTCCAGTGCGGATCGGAAACCTCGCAATCTCCATTTGCATGTCAATGAGAACAGGATCGACAGCGGGTGCTCGTTCCTTTTCAATACGATAGCCAAGAACCAGACACCCACCCATCTTTCGATGAGAATGATCGACTTCAAAAAAGAAGAACACTTCGCGGAACTGGTGGAAGCTTTGAGAAGGAACACTAGTCTCAAGTATTTGGATATCTCCAAGGCATCCCTTCCTTATGATGCCGGTCCTGAGACTTGCAAGGCTCTGCAGCTGATGTTCGAAGACAATCAGACCTTGGAGGAACTCGATATCAGTGGAGAATGCGCACACCTCGATGTAGCGAGGTTCGGTATCGGCCTAAACCTAGCATTGACAGGCCTGAAGAAGAACAAGTCTCTGAAGGTGCTCCGGCTGGAACACCAGAAACTTGGTCTGCAGGGTGCAAACACATTGGCGTCCGTATTGGAGGAGAATTCGTCACTCCGTGAAATCTACTGCGAGAATAACGACATCAATCTGCAGTCATTTACTGTGCTTGTTAATGGCTTACAGCGCAACAGGACCTTGTTGAATATTCCGACTATGGATCGGGACAGAGGCTTGTCGCTGGAGAGGGTTCGTCGGGAGATCGAGAGTGTCAATCGTGACTCTAGTCGCACACATTCCTTAACAAACAGCTCACTTCGTCGTTCTCTACACGCTGCCATGAGTGTCGGTCACCACCATACGACTGGGGGAAACAAGCTATCCAAGCACAAGCACCATGACCCCTTTATTTCGCAATCCTCAGCATCATCCTCATCACATGCCAGCACCTCCCACATGATCGGCCATGATGTTCAAGCCGTCTTGGACTCTCTCAACCAGAAGTGGGATGCAGAAGTCGAGCGTTTACGTCGGTATTTGTTCCGGAACTATAATCTTGCCAATGGCTCGGAAGATTCGGAGGAGATCGATATCGACGATGCGGCTAGTGATGGTCGGCCTACTACAGCAGCGAGCCTGGGGACACTGCTACAACAGATGAAGTTTGACCTCGCACAGGACTCTCAGCCTGCAGCGCAGCCGACGCTGAAAGTGGAGACGGTAGACATCGAAGACAAGGATACTGAAAGCTCAAACAGCATCCAAACATCGCCGTTATTTGCCGCTCCAGAGTTCAAATCCAATGTTTTCTCGGGTGAGTCTGGACAGAAATCTGGCTATCGTCGCCCCGCATCACCAACGTCGAGCACGTCTCCCCCATCTCCCGTAACGCCCTCGAGGGATTATACACCTTCTTCTATTGGGTCTCCTCGATTGGCCCTTCCTCTTCCCGCCATTGCACCATCCGTCAGCGTTTCGAGTAGCATTCGCAGTACGCGCACCTCCAGCACCGTGTCCACCAACGCCGGCGTAGGTGTCAGTACTCGAAGCCATTACGGTCTAGCTACTTCGTCATTGAGGGGCTTCCTCAGTGGACGCGGCATGAAAGCAGACAGCAGGAAGTTGGAGAGAGTCAAGGACGCCCATGGGCGACACGTCTACATCACTAGCGACCAACCGCCGCAGCTTGACTGGTCACTGCCAAAGTTGGATGGCTTCTGATCACTACAGACGCGTCTACAGTCTGGCACTTTATGATACGGGAGCCGACTAGGCAGGAGTGTTAGACATCCGGTACCGTGTACCGGTCAAGTCCTCGAACAAGCAATCGAGTTCATGTTATGACAATGAATTAACGACCAGGAAATGAGAGCATTGTCTCTTCGAATAAGGACCAGGAGAGCGGTGCATATTTGGAATCCGCTAGACGGATTGATCATATCGAGGCTTCAGAATCACCGGCGTCCTGATCGTGCTGATGAGCAGCACATTATGACTGCAAGACCGCTGCAACAATTTCCTTTTAGAGTCTGCCAACTGCCGACCTATGTTTTCTTCTATCGTTCGGTTCCCATCAGAGACTGTTGATCACCATTCGGTCTCGGTGCCCATTCCCTTTTCTTTTCTTGTGTATGCTCTACCGTATACATATTTCTTGTCTCCTTGTGTTCTGGAGGACAGCGATCATCCTCCTTGTCACAATGGCCTGGCCGTCTCAAGAGTCTACTTTTCCTTGAGTCACCCTTGACGGCGTTTCCTGATATGGGACACATTCCTACATATTCCACCGGAGTTTATGCTTTTTTTTTCGGCGCACATGGCTTTTTCTTTTACCTATCCAGGGCGGCTATGGCTTCGAGCGGGGATATCCACAAAGGGTTTCGAGTAATACCCGACTTTGCTTCTTTTGTCTCGTTTACATCTTGTATATGTTCGGCGAGTCCGCATCTCTTTGCTCATTTGTTTCTTCTCAATCCTGGAACGGACCCACAGCAAAGTTCATTGGGGCATGGATGCGCCTGCATCTACCTGACATCTGCATCAGGGGCGGAGGCTTTCCTGAGCGAAACAGCATAATAGACTTTTGACGGGCGGTTATTTCGTGCAAATTTTTTGTTCTCTTCCTCACTCCCTTACCCTGGAGCGCGGACTACATGTTTCTCCTTAATCCAGAATCCCTAATACCGCAGGGAAACCACAGGAGAAGAGAGAGCGTGCATATCCCGTTTGCGTACCATGTACATAGTCAGTTTTTGTTTACGCAAATCGGGTACAAGTGTAAATAGCTTCAAGTGCGTGTATCTCCTTCCGGAGAGCGACTGTTCGGATATTACAGCAGTTTATTCGGTCAGGAGTGTTGTATATAAGGCAAGGCACGTATAATCTATTACCTTCATTTCGGGCTATTATAATCGAGAGAACCACAACGTAAAGTTGAGTAGTCGACGCAATGGTCCAGTAGAGATCTTTCATCATATGAGAAGCTGGGTATCTTTTCATATTACTCGATCTAATCTTACCATTTCCATTTTCCACGTTCTCAAGAATATTATCAAGACACAGAAAGAAAAGAAAGCTTCAGGGCCGATTATTTTCATTCCCAGATTTGTATCACTTGATCTCTTCTCACTCTGCAAACACCATCATAAACTTGACCATTTCCGCGAGGAACGACTCCGCGTCTTCGTTGCTGTATGTAGTCTCATTATAACTAAGAGAGACTTCGCTGCGGTCACGGAAACTATCGAGGCGGAGAGACCTAGATATTTATCGCTTGGTTAGGACTCGTTGATGCTGAATTTTGCTGTTTGGGGGTAGGTAGGGCGGGTGGGGTGTGTTGGGTGGGGTAGGGGAAACATACATGAATGGCATGTACTGATTCAGTAAGAAGCGAACATTCTGCACGGTGATTGCTTTCTCCTGAGTAATTGGATTTGACACTTCGCGCGGGATGAAGCGGTCGTTGATTCCGTCGCTGGTGAACATCTGGTTTTGGTTGGTGTTTGGTTAGTGGGTTGTTTTGCTCCCATATAGTTTCCCAAGCGCACTTACGGGAGTGGTTGGGGGAGTTTGGTTGCCACTGGGAACGAGTATCATGGTCAGTTTGTTTCCGATTCCTTTCTTACGTTTCCATAGGCTCACCTGGAAATGGCTGCAGCGATGATAGACATGAACGATACCGAAGCAGGAAGGAAAGAAGGCTGCGTCATCCAGAAATCGTATGTTTCCTTGGTATGTTTCGCAGCACGGGCGAGTTTCTCTCGCAGTTGTTCCTTGTCGCAGCTACGAGGGTCATAGGACAGGATGTTCTCGAAAAGGAGTGGTGCTGTGGACTGACAGACGGGGTAGTATGTCTTCGTGCCCTTGGCATAGTCCTCCTGTAAGAAACGGCGGCTGTTCACAGGCGAGGCTGTCACACAGAATGTCTCCGGAGCATCAGCTGGGGGAGGGTTGGTTTTCAATAAGGAAAGAAGCACGGCAGCATGACCAAGATGCGTAATTGTGTATTTTGGTCCAAGACGCTCTTTGACAGCACGGAGGAGATTTGCAGTCTCTTCAGGGGTGAATGTGTGGAATATAGATCGCGGCAGTCCGACATTCTCTGACCGTTTGTTGAGACCCCAGTTACCCTGGAAGAGATATATGCGTCAGCTACTGTCATTCTGGTTTTTTATTTCAGGGCAACTTACGTGCATACGCGCCATATTTCCCAGGAGCGCCAGACGGGTAGCGTCGAATTTCGGGCCTGCGATCTCTTGATCGGAGCCCAGCACCGAAAAAAGAGGTGCGTCCAGATTGTTCTTCTCTTCTCCCCATGGAAGTTCAACTGGCTCTGTGGATGAGAGCTCAGATGCCAGGGTACGGAAGATCTCACCCAGGAAAGTTCGGACACTGATGCCATCGAAAAAGACATGGTTAGCGTAAAGAACCAATTCGATAGGCGTATCTCCCAGAGTCGCCGTTTCGTCAGCAACAGGAGCTGCTAGGTAGATTGTAGCTGCATCTGCTGGTCCTCCACCAACCTCCCGCTGTTCCTCCAAAGCTGTTCTGATGTCAAGTGTAGTACGGCTGCTGGCTTCCACGCGGATACTTTTCTCAGCCCACTTCAGCGCATCAGCTCCGTCCTTGGGCGATTGATACTGGATCAGGATCTTTCCATCTTCCCAGGCCACGGTGCATGCAATCTCAGGATGCTGGAAGCGAAGTTTCAGCAAGGTGTTCTGCAGTTTCTCTTTCAACAATTTGAGCGTCAACGAGGGTTCGTGGATTTGAATACGAGACAGGAGATAGAGATCATTCGCGCCCATCTTGTTGGGTATCTCCATGCCAACAATAGATTCTGCCCCAGCGGCCTGACGCTGCAGGATGGAGGGGTCTTTCTTTGA
>JAPVCB010000011.1:559463-646235 GCA_029606185.1 Paecilomyces formosus | reverse complement strand
TTTTTTTTTTTTTTTTTTCCTTTCTGTGATGGTAGAAGTAATAAGCGGGGTCGGAGAGATTTCAGCAGGGAATATCTCTGCTTTTTATCGCCGTGAACCACACGGTGTTGTTCGTGGTCGAGCTGCAGGTTCAACTGAGTCAGATATCAGCTGGATCTCACCCTGGGTCCTCTGGATTGGTCAACCTACTCACGCAATGCAACTTTAAGAACTTTAGCCTTTCCTGATAATGTCTGGGTTGCTTGAGCCTTGGTGCACAGGCAGTACTAACGAGATATTAGTCTCTGTTTTCTGGGTGTAGCTATTCTTATCTGCGCAATGGGGGCGGTTGGTGGTGCTCGAGTAAGGAACCCTCAGGGGCGGGGATTATCTGCAAAAGATCCACGACACGACACCGGTCGAGAGGAAAGCTGTGGAGAAAGAAGAATAAGCTTGCACGGAGTAGTTACAGGGCCATCTTTCTAGATTTATACTGGATATTGATTCGATCGATAAGTGATACTAAACGAGTGGATACTGGTGACACCGGTCTCCGCGGGCTCCAGTGATCGGGATCCGAAGCTCGCGTTGAAGCCATCATTAGTACTACTACTCCGTAAGCCACGAACGAAGAAATTTGCTGCCACGGCTCGGCATATGTCTAATTAAATGGTAGAATCCTTTGTTATTGTTTAGCCTGCTGGGCCGGAAACACATCTTTCACGGAGCTCCGGCAGTCTTTGTCTCGAAAAGGATAACGCTCCAGGGTTGATCCACGCAATCTGTACGTGCCGCAGCACTCGGGCATTATCTGTCTGCGGATGCATCTGGAATCTGTGGAGGAATTGATCCGAGTACCGTAGACTGTGAGGCTAGGTTTTTGTAATGCACGCAGGTGTAGGAGGACAATTCTCAAGGACAAAAATAAATTTGACGTTCGGAAGTTCCATTAAATATGATATGTTGCTCTCTCAGTGGGTGAAGCCCCAATTCTTCCCGGTCTGGTTAAACGCGCACAGCGCCCGCCTGCGCACCCTAAGGACTAACTATCCGCGGGCAAGACAGGCGCTTCAATCTCTCCAGCAATAAAGCCACTCGTGAAATAGTGCAAGATAAACCACGCGATGAGAGATTTTCTTGTATAGTACTAGGAATTGCAGTCATCCATGTCGGTGGATATTCCACAACAGGAGAGGGATGGACCACCTCCTTCGCTCACCCCGTGTCAATGGCTGCACTTGATCGGGAAAGTAGCAAGATCATGTACGTACTACTCTCTCTGTGATTTCGAACGGTCGATTTCTTTCTTACACAGGAGTACATAGTATCTATAATTATCACAAGTGCTGTTGTGGCGCCGTTTCGGCGCCCCAATGGCCAGACATGGTCCAAGTGCGTTAGATATGAGGGAATGCGTGTGTTTCAAACAGCGCTCTCTGCAGTTGAGAAGCAGAATTGCCTTCCATCTACAGAGACTACTTGTAGGCTGTTCTCCTGGAGGCGTGGTATTTCCATAAAGAATGTCCAGCTCCCCGATAGGACACAAGTTCATTGGATTGGGTCGCCAGACGCATCCAGGGTAATAGCCTACTTCCACGGCGGCGGCTATGCTGCTCCAGCACTAAGCCAGCATATATCATTTCTCTACGACAACGTATCTCGTCACCGCGATGTCTCCATCTTGGTCCTCTCTTACGGTATTTACACCCCTTGCTAGAGGACCCAGCTGCTTTGCGTTAACAGAGGATCTTCTAGACTTGGCTTCCGAAACAAAGAACCACTATCCTCGACAACTGCGACAAGCCGTTAGTATGCTCAACTATCTCATCAATGACGTGCATAAAAGGCCTGCAGATATCAGTCTTGTTGGAAACTCCGCTGGTTGTCACTTGATTCTGGGCTTCTTATTACACATTAGCCACCCTTGCCCTTTAGTGCCTCCTCTCGATATTCCTGGCCAGCTACATCAAACTGTCCTGACTTCACCGTGGGTTACTTTCGACGTCTTTGCTCAGTCCATGGAGAAGAATAAAGACAGAGACGTTATCTGCCCTTCCGCTCTCGCTTATTGGGGGAGAAACGTGTTGGGTGGTGCAAATGTCGACCCTTGGAACACTCCTTTGTCTGCACCGAGGGAGTGGTGGAGCGATCTCAAAGTCGGTGATATACTCATCCTATATGGCGGAGATGAGATCATGCACGATGATACGGCTGAGTTCTGTAGTATACTGAAGGTAACATTACACGGTTTCTCCCAGTCTCTCTCAGATCGATTACTTACACATACTAGGCTGCTCATTCACGGACAACGGTATATGAATTGCCTGGAGAATGTCACGAGCAAGTGCTCATTAATGACTTGCTGTATCTCAACTCGGAGCCACTCTCCGGGAAGATCTTTTCTGAGTGGATGGAAGAGCATTTGCGCCGCGGAAATACATGAAGAAATCATCCAAATATAGCTTATGCACGATAGCATCTACTAGTGCCGTAAATATGATTATATGCATATATACATCCAAGCAATGCCTAAATGAGAGAAAGATAAATGGAAACAAAAAGGAGGGTGGTGATTCCAAGACTAGCAATGGCAACTGGCTTTATGTACAGGAGCATTCGGCTACCTTAAGGCAATGTCTTCAACATAATCTAACCTGAACTGCACACATAAAACCTGAGCTCGAATTATTGCAACTCAACACAGAATGGGGACCGATTGAATATTCGTCATATCTGATTGGCCCAGCTGCATACATTCGTTGCGGGCTGTACATGTATCACGTGATTACGCGCCTCAGGTACGCGCGCGTCATCCTTCAATGTCAATGATCCAAGTAGAAGTCTGCGATCAGGTTTGGGTCTGAACTCCACGCCCAAGAATTTTCTATATTAACATGTGAGACTGGGAATATCTGTCCACTGAAAAATGGAGGTGTGGTCGGGGAACATCGCATGCGATGCTCAGTCTTCGTTGAAAGGCAAGTCTATTGTGTACCACTCTTAGAAGGAATCATTTCTTGCTGACTGTAAGGCTCACGCGCACAGGCATACGGCTTGTCAATTCCCCGTCCAATACTTACTATGATTCTATACCTAAAGATGCAAAACTTTCGCTCCGCTCTCTTGTTAATCCAGCCTTGATACCCCTGTACGCGCGAGCGGGGCCGAGTCTTGAATTACACGCGATAAATGTGGAAACTTCGCAATGGTTGAAGAGCAGGCTTTTGAGCAATATATGGCTTGAAGAAGATGCTGTTGAGAAGGGACAATCGGTTCAATGCCCTATTGGCATGCTACTCCGAGTAGAGAGCAACGGACGAGCAACCACTGCTGGACACCCTGTCTCTGATATTCTGGTTTACGGAGTCCTGTCGAGCGAAGCTCCACTTGGGCGACCCCCAACACCGCCAGTATCGTCATCGCCAGATGTGCAGGAGGAAGAGGATGGTAGTTGTTTGCTAAAGAGAGAGCTCAGGATATATGCCTCCCCGCTATCGGGCAGTCTCATTAACAAAGCTCATGCGTTGCCTTCGCCACCATCAAGCCCTGAGAATCGGTCTCTGAGCAGCGATGGGCATTTTGCAGAGTTCATACCCGATTTACGGTCCCCGAGCCCCAAGCGGAAGCGGGTAGCCACATTGTTTGAAGTTGCTGTGCAGCACCACAAGAGAGTCCGGCAGAAAGGAGGAGAAGCTGTCTCGCAGTTGATGGCGCACGCTAATTCTCAGTCAATTCCACCGTTGAACCCCATCAAGATCAAAAAGGAACCAGAGGAAATTGGAAATTACGCACTCGAAAGGATCTCTTCACAACGCGCACGGTCTCTTTCTTTGGGCGGAAATCTCCGTGCCTCCAGACCTGCTGAAACTCGTCTCGAAAGCCAGAGGCCTAGCACGGCCAAGAGTCACGGCAGGAACACGATCAGCCGAGCAAATACTCCTAATCCTTTCCTCGAATCCTCGAGTCAGCGATTCGAGAAGTCAGGAGTCCCATCTTCTCAGGGCAACAGTGATCCCCTATCAGAACCGAAAGATGCCTCTACCATTATCTCGGAGAACAAGTCGCTCATGACCAGGACGATCCTCACTTGCATGCGTCTTTATGGTTACCATCGGAGCAACTCGCGGTCATCGACGAACAAAGGCAATGCAGCGACACAGGCAGATCTGGAATCTTTCAATGCAGAAGAGCGCGACATGCGTACGCCTGCTCCCGAGAATGGCCCGTCGACAAACTCCGTAGGTAGCTCTGATGAGGACGAATTCAGAGCCATGTATCATGCCACATACAAGGCTGCGACCTTCGCTTTGAGACGTTACCTTCGGGAGCCAGGTCCTACAACGGCGGAGGCTGAAGCATTACCGCCGGTTTTGGAGAAGGGGAGAGCCACGAACACGATTGATAATCTTTTACGGCTTTTCTGTGAGGACGCATAGATTAGTCAGTCGGTGATGGCCGTGTGAGCGTGGAGAGTTCCGGCACGACGTTACGATAAGGACTATATGCTACTTTGCATACATGGCGCTGGGTATTTGGCTGTCGTATTTCAGTTGGTTTGCATTTTGGGTGAGGCAATGCCTTGGTATAGGCAGGCTATTATTGGGCATTAGTTACAGCATTGAAGTCATTCGCAATGTAGATACACATCATTTCTGTCTGGAGATCTGTAGACTCAGTTGTTTCAATTAGCGCAGCTGGTCTGTCTTTTCGCGACCATCTCTGGTTTACTTATCGGTGTTGACTGATTGAAAAAATATATATATATATAATCTGCCTTGTCGTTCCATTGTTCGTGTTTGCCGGGTGCTTAAAAAAACCACAAAAAGATGCCACTTCCGGCGGGGCTCGAACCCGCAACCTTAGGATGGAACCTCATTTTATAGAAGTCCTACGCGCTACCATTGCGCCACGGAAGCTGCTTCGATGGAAGAGCGCTCCCAACTCTGAATTTTCAACGAGATGAATCAGGAGCAAGGATTACTACCTAGTGTTGTCCAGGTGGACACTGTTTTGCGAGTTGTCACAGTATCAACATAGCCATATGAGAACACGAGGTTTTTGTGCGTCCCTTTTAGATTATATGATCTTGTCCTATTACCACTGGATAAGAATTTTCCAGCTCTTGACGTAGGTATGTCGGTTCGGTTGAAGTACCAGATTGCCCATGCGTTATATATAATCTGCATTGTCGCAAGAGTGTCTGTCTGTGGTAAAGGCGGGATTTCTAGACGATGCACATCGAGGAATTATAACATTACAGGACCGAAAGACATAGAATCAACCCAATAGATACCCAAAGATCGAAGAACATATCAAGGGCTCCAGTGGATGCCGTGCTGAGGTAGGTGGGATAAGCCCGGACAGGTTGTCAGCATGGGGCCTCGACGGCATAGATGAAGCAGAGAATACAGCTTGGAGAGTATAGAATGGTCAGCTGAGAGAGATAGAGATACAGAAATTCCACTTCAAATCAGTGAATCGGGACACCTATGCACCATGGGCATTTTGCGTGCTCTTAGATTACTTAGTAGTAGATCTAAAGCACTTGACAGACAATAGATCAAGTGGACTATTCACAAATCATAAGGCCACCCTCAATTAGAATGCAGCAAGGCAAGAGCAGAGCAACTGATTAAACTGACACCACTGCTCGATGGTGAGGTGGTCGTAGTAATTGCAAGTAAATGTGCTGATGCAGACCAAGGGCACGTGCTGCTCCCCATATTTGCGCCGGCGTCACAGACGGCTCCCGTATCAACTCCGACCGACGACATCACCAGCTCCCAGGCATCGCAATAGCTTCGCGCCTAGACAAACGCCTGCTACAGTCCAGTCTTAAACGACCAGAACACCGGAAACAACCACGTGAATCGCATCAGAGCAGGACTCTGCACCATGGACGTCTCCAGCAACCGGCTCTTCCGATTTGGAAAACCGGAATGGCTCAATAACTCCAGCGTCCGCACCGCCGGTGTCTACACATCTGGCGCACTGGTAAGCACCACTCCCAAGCCCAGCAGCTATAGCAGATTGCGCTGACGATGCCTTGAAAAATCAGTTTTCCATTGGCTTCTTCTTTCTCGTCGACGCTGCCGCATTTTCCCACAGCCGGCGCAATGGTTCCAATGTGCATGTGAAGTTCGTCGACTGGATTCCGGGGATCTGTTCCGCACTGGGCATGCTGGTCATCAATTCAATCGAGAAGTCCAGACTGAATGCCGATAGCTTTAGCTACAGCGGTAGTGGCGTGGCGTGGAAGGCTCGCTTCGTGCTGTTCCTGGGATTTGCTCTGCTTGCAGGAGGATTGGCGGGCAGTATAGTGAGTTGATGCTCTCTGCGCCTCGAGTTTGGCGACGGTAATAGACGGTGCATGTCGTTTGCTAACCTGTACTCTCAGACCGTCATGGTTCTCAAGTATCTCATTCAGAACTATCCACTCCAGACATTGTATTTCGGGATTGCCAACGTCATCGCCAACGGCCTCGTCATGCTAAGGTATAGTTCTCACCACTGTCTTTATACAAGATATGGATATTTGGACAGCGGCTAACTATTCTCAAAGCTCGGTTGTGCTATGGGTCTCTCAGAACATGGAGGATGACTACACCTACAATCTCGCCCTGTAAACGCGGGAACCATGAATCACTGCCCAACACAGGCCGGTATCTGATTAAGCGGCGTTATTTAGCCACTGTTATAGCTATGTCCCCTTCACGTTGATGGCGTCTTGTTGTTTTTTTGCGCTTCCTCGTTCGATCATGTTCGGAGATGGTGTACCACTAAATCTGCCGGGTATAAATTCAGTTCAGGTAGATCGAGCACCTTGGATTGTTCGTCGCCAATGATAATTCACGACCGCATATTTGACTTTTCCAAGCGAAGGAGTGTAATCTGCGCCCAGCACTAGTTCCGAATTCGGATCGATATAATTCGTATAAACCTCCATCTAAGCCTGCTATAGACTATAGATACTAAGAAGACCCCGATATAACAATTGCTTGACATGAATTGTTTCTGCCAGAGCACTGTAAAACTAGTGGTGCATCATGAAAACGTCACGTTGCCGAACCTGCCGATGCTCTGTTAGTAGTCTTCATTGATCATACGAGAGAACAAAATCATCCCTTATGTAGGAAGCATAAATGCTAGCTAGATAGGACATGGAGCAGCTTGTTCTCGCTCAAATGTTTACTTTACAAAGTCCAAGTTGAAAGCCTCTAGGATGTCTGAGTATGATTTCATTATTGCTGGTGGCGGAACTGCTGGCCATTGTGTAGCTGGCAGATTGGCAGAAGGGTCCAATGTCTCTGTACTAGTCGTGGAGGCCGGTAAAGAGTATGCGCTGAACCAGGGAGCCCTATATGATACAGCAAGACAAACTTTAGATACTGAGTCATCGTCCGATCAAGTTCTCGTGATGTTGATCAAATATCTACACCCGGTCTTGCCTTCAATCTGGCTGGAAGCGAATACGACTGGGCTTATGACTTTACCAAAGTCGATCGACCGGACATGCAGCGGACGGAAGGATGTCTCACCAGAGGAAAGGTCCTCGGTGGGAGTGGTGCTCTGAATTACTACAGCTGGATGAGAGGGAGTAAGGGAACATACGATGAGTGGTCTGCGTATGGTGGAGATGACTGGACTTGGGACAAGTGTTTTGGCTATCTGCGGAAAGTGAGTATCCATTGCGCTTTACCAGAAGAACTACCGCCACCTCTCTGGTATGGGAGAGAGAAGTGCTGACTGTATCGTCTTCATCGTCCGTAGTCCGCATCTTTCTATGATGAAAGCGGCCTTTTTGCCGACAAACCTCCTGCTGGCGATGATGAAATTTCGCGAAAAGCACCTCTTAAGCTAAGCTCTGAGAGGAAAGTGTCGTTACAGGCTTTATTACAGGAGGCTTGGAAGAGTAGAGGGTATGATGAGACATCAGACATATTCAGTGGAACGGTTGACGGTCTCTGCCATGTCATCCGCGCAATTTGCGATGGCGTGAGGAGTTCGAGTACGTGCTTCCTAAAGGACAAGCCTAATATCACTGTTTTGACGGAAACAATGACGAGAAAGATCAATATCGAAGATGGTACAGCGGTTGAACTTGAAGTCCAAGGCCCTGCTGGTGTCGAGTCCCATAGAGCAAGACATGAAGTGATACTTTCATGTGGAGCCTCCTTCGAGACCCCTAAACTTCTTATGCTATCCGGAATTGGACCAGCTAGGGAGTTGGACGCACATGATATCGCCTGCGTGGTTGATTCTCCCCATGTCGGTCAAAATCTCCAGGATCATCCAATCTTCCCGCATGTCTTTCGCGTGAAGGACGGGTATGGTATGGATAATTTCATGCGCCCAGGGCCAGATCACTACGAAGCCTTGGCAGAGTATCACAAGAGTAAACGAGGAGCACTTAGTTGCGGCTTCCTGGAGAATTCAGGCTTCAAACGCATCGATGAGCGCCTTGCAACTTGCAAGGAGTGGAGAGAGAGAAAAGTGCAACTGGGCTATGACCCTCTCGGTCCTTGTGGACAGCCGCACTTCGAATTTGACTTCCTCGTGAGTCTGATATTTGCATAATTTGTCCCAGGTATACCTCTATCTAACAAATTAAAATAGCCATTGTTTGCGAAGCCTTTCCAGCCTCTTATAACTCCTCCCTCCTGCGGTCAGTACATGACGGTCATAGTGTCACTCCTTCGACCATTGTCTCGCGGCAGAGTATCACTGTGCTCTTGCGACGCAAAGGATAAACCCCACATAAATCTCAACTTTCTATCCGATGACCTCGAAGCTGTGGCCTTTCGGGAAGGAGTCCGATTTATTGACGAAGTCATATCGAAAGGAGACGGGATGAAGAGTATTGTATTAGGCGAGTATCCGGAGCCAGTCCCCAGAGAGTCCGACGAAATGATGCAGGACTTCATCCTTAGACGTGTATCTACCGGCTTTCGTGAGTGGCTCACCTTTCCATTGTTCCGCCATAGGCGTCTTGTTCGCATACGGCGCAGAGACTCCAGCTGACAATTCTCTCTAGACCAATGCGGTAGTTGTCGTATAGGCAAAAGCATCGAAGAAGGCGCTCTAGATAGCCACCTTAACGTCTTTGGTGTCTCGAAATTGAGAGTTGCCGACGCATCTGCTATGCCCATAATACCAGACGGAAGAATCCAGAATACCGTGTACATGATAGCGGAGAAGGTATGCCAGTGTCGATTTGATGCGGTATTCCAACCAAGTGATGGACGGTAACCATATTACAGTGCGCTGATATGATCAAACACGATCATCCCTCAATATGGCCAAAATCCACCTCGATAGAGAAGGGCCTTGGTGCAATACAGAACATGGCCAATTCATCCATCAGTGGCTTGCGAGAAGCCATAGCGGAGAATCGACGCATATGGAAGAATGCTTGGTCATAGCAGGACCATTTTAAGTAGATGGCGATGAAGTCAGTTTAGAGGAAAATCTTCATCTGATAAGAAGGTATAATACCGTGAAGACGATATAGTCAGATAGAGCTCTGAGTTAAGAGACCTTGTCTCTTAAATCCTGGAATGTAATTAGATGTGTAGTTCATGAAAGATCACAGGATCGAGTTGGTAGCGCTTGAGACTTTCGTCTCCTGGATATAATCTTTACTCCGTTAGTGCCCACGCCCAACTGTATGTCCCATAAGGGGAAATTATTATTAGGGGCCAAAAGTTGTTCTGAGATCATCTGTCACACCTCCAAATTTGGGAGTTTGCTCGACAGGACGGAATTCGGGATTGGGCGAGACCCGAAACTCGAGACGTAGTGCTCCACCTGGGCGGGATTCGTGGCTCGGATGCGCTTAACTCCGGCTTACCTCCTGACCGATATAACACTGCTAAACAGACTATTTCCAAAATCCTACGGATTTCAAATACATACTCTCTTCTTTTACAATCTTTGATTGCATTCGTACCAACCAATCGAATGATTTGTTTACCATATTGGCTTATCTTGCCTGAATCGGGAAGTTGAAGTATGGAGCAGAACACACTACCACCTTCTCCTGTTCCTGCACCGTATGGCCATGCCTGCGTGAATTGCGCCCGCGCTAAATGTAAATGCGTATTTCGTAACGTTGGTGGTAAATGTGAAAGGTGGGACCTTGTGCTTGCAGTTTCTCTGAGAAATTCCCAGATGGTATATACATAGTGAGCTAATATAGACGGTCAGATGTCATCGTTTGAACAAGGATTGTCAGCCTTCAGATACAGTACGGAAGCGCAGCTCTAAGAAGAGGAAGCTGTCCAGGACTGCTCAACTAGAAGAGAAGCTTGACGGGCTTGTGTCATTGTTGAAATCCACAGCGCAGTCGACCCCTGCTTCTGCTGTCGCGGATATCACATCTCGGTGGGATTCTACAACCGGTGAAAATATTCAGACGCCAAGCCCTATTCGTTCAGGAAGCCAAACTGTCAGATCGAATGATGATGAATTGCGCAACAATCTCTCAAATCGGACGGTGGTTCCGCCAGCGACAGTCGGTCTCGAGAGACTTTCCAGCCAGTCACCCTCCGCGGCAGCGTTATGCGAACTCGGGCCATCCATGGAAGAGGATGAGGACAACCTTGAGAGGTTTCGCAGCAAGTACTTAAAATATTACCCCTTTACCTGGATCCCTTCGTCGACGACCGCTCAACAATTGCGCCATGATCGACCCTATTTCTGGCTTTGCATTATGAGCACAACTACGAGATCATCCTCACGACAGCTGGAACTAGATACCAGAATACGACATATACTAGCCCAGAAAATAGCGTTGGAACTAGAAAGATCTATGGATCTGCTCTTAGCAGTGCTCACTTATTGCTCCTGGTACGTCGTATGTTGAGCCAGGAAAATTTCGTTGGAAGCAGTATTGACCGTTTCACTAGGGGCCGCTGTCAGCGACAAATGTACAATGCGGCGCAGATAAAGCCATATATGCACGTATATACTCAGCTTGCTGTAGCGGTCATATATGGCCTGGGCCTCAATAAACACCCGCCAAAGGAGTCACACGCCTTCCATGGGTGCAACCCTACCCCCCATCTGTTCCCAAAGGCAACGCCATCCTCAGCTAGGACAATGGAGGAACGTAGGGCAGTACTTGGCTGCTTCTTTCTTACTTCGAAGTATTGCATTTCTCTTGCGCAGCAGTGAGATTGAAGACTAATTTTTCTTAGTGTCTCTTCTTATCTTCAAAAAATAGATACGTTGCGCTGGACATCTCATATGGATGAGAGCCTTCAAATCCTAGCTGAAAAGCAGGAATACCCCACAGATATTGTTTTGGTACAGCTGGTCAAATTGCAATTGATTACGGAGAAAGCTGCGCAGGGCCCCTGGAATCAGTGGTTCGCTGAAAATGCGCATTCGCATGAACCGCCTCCAGCATTTTACCTACACGCACTGCAGTCACAGGTACTAGAAGTCGTGAACAAAATCCCTCCTGAGTTGCAGCATAATGGTAAGCGGGTCCGACGGGATACATTCTGTCACAGCTACTGATAAGTATGAACAGAAATAGTCCTTATGCAGAAACACTACACAGAACTCACCATCCAAGAAGTTTCTCTTTCGAGAGCACCTATTATGTCCAATATTGCCGGCTTCCAGAGGCTCGAAAGCCTCTACTCATGTTTGAGCTCAGCAAAGGCGTTCACGGACATATTCCGTAACACCTCCCCGGCTGAGTTAGTTGGGATGCCGTTTTCAACTTTTTCCCAATTCGGAAACTGCTTAATAGTACTTTACAAACTGTCTACTTTAGAAGACCCTGCTTGGGACAAGGCTATGGTTAGAAACACGGCAGATGTATTGCTCATAATAGACGAGGTGGTGCAGACCATGGGGCACATAACGGAGTTTGTGGCAGGTCCCGGGCAAGAAGACCGAACGTTCATCAAGGGAGCGACGCTGATGCGTTCTCTGCGGCAGAAATGGGCAGAAAACATGTCTCCTGCCTCTGGTGATGGTGATACGAGTCTGAACAGACAGGATCCCGAGGATATATTGGGTTCTTTCCAGCTGGGATGGCCTGATGATGCATGGTTAAATGATATCTTTATGTGGTAGGATTAATTATCGAGGTTGTTATCAGTGATATTGGAACATAATATCATTATAACGCATTCATGAATATCGAAATTTCCAGTTCAGTAGGAAAGGACTAGTATAGAAACGCTAATTATAGGAGCGGGATTCGGGGTTCGGATTTCAATGTCGACGAAATCCGTCCGACCAAGCAACTGCAAGGAGCTATATATGACCGCATAAATTTCAAATCGATAAGTCGGGCAAATGGGAACACCAAGTCGAAGACATTCGCCTGTCCATCTGTGCGCAGTTGACAGTTTGGCAAGCGCAAGAAACTCCCGGAAATGGAAGACACAACAACGACCCCGCTCGGGGATGCAGCGCACGAAAAACAACAACAGCAAGGCTTTGACAAGCAAGTGAACGAAGCAGAGGTCGAAGATGGCAGCGCAGGCGTATTCGAAAATGCAGCGAAAGGCAAAGAGCCTGAAGGCGTCACTGGCCTCAAGCTCTTTATCCTTTTGGGATCCGTGACGCTAGTCCTCTTTCTTATGATGATGGATATTTCTATCGTTTCCACGGTAAGGTTATAATGGCCGTGTTGAAGGATGCGCACAGATTGCTGACGGAGGAGGGTGATGTAGGCGACTCCCCGTATCACTAGCGACTTCAAGTCACTTCCAGACGTGGGTTGGTATGGTAGTGCATATCAACTTGCAAGGTATGATGGTTTGCGAATCGGAAAAAAATAAGATAAAATCGACATATACTGATGTACCACATAGTGCCTCACTGCAGCCATTGACTGGAAAGTTCTACACCTATTTCAAATCGAAGGCATGTATTTCCCAAGAACCCGTCTGATGAATCCTAGACAGTGATGTCCTGACATCTCTCCAGTGGACCTTCCTCGCATTCTTTGGGATATTTGAGCTGGGTTCTTTGATATGCGGTGTTGCAACTTCATCAAAAATGCTCATTGTTGGCCGAGCTGTGGCCGGTATGGGCTCTTCAGGTCTTCAGAACGGCGCTTTGACGATAATAGCTACAGCAGTTCCAATGCAAAAACGACCAGGTATGCATAGTCAGGAGCACTTTGAACTTATTTTCCATGTCGTACGTGGACTAATCAGCAATTTACACTAACAGCTTTATTGGGGATGATGATGGGCGGTAAGTCTTGCCTTGAGACCTTGGTGGGCCTGCTGTTCACAATAACTGATTCTGTCTTAGTCGGGCAATTCGGTCTTATTGTCGCGCCGCTTCTGGGAGGGGCCCTGACGGAGTATACAACATGGCGTTGGTGTGAGTAATTGGCTTCCTGTTTGCATATATGAACATCCCTTTCCATCCTACGAGATTTGCAATAACTTACGCCCTATGTCTCTAGGCTTCTATATCAATTTGCCCATTGGTGGATTGGTCGCGATTCTGCTCGTCTTCATCCGTATTCCCGATAACGCCATTAAGTCTGATAGTGGTTCAGTATTCCGAACTATTATTGAGAAATTCGATATTCTCGGATTCACACTCTTTGCACCAGCTGCTATCCAGCTCCTGCTCGCGCTCCAGTATGGAGGAAATGAATATGCGTGGAATAGCGCCACCGTCATTGGCCTCTTTTGCGGTACAGGAGCAACCTTCATTGTGTTCCTTCTGTGGGAGGCTCGAAAAGGGGACGATGCCATGATCCCGTTCTCGATAATGCGACAGAGGATTGTGTGGTGCAGTTGCGTATTTGGATTCTTCCTCATGGGCACTGTGATGATTGCTTCGTACTATCTCCCTATCTACTTCCAAGCCGTCAAGGGGGTGTCCCCAACATTGAGCGGAGTATATCTTCTGCCAAGTATCCTGAGTCAGTTGGTGCTTGCTGTCCTTTCAGGTGCCCTAGGTAAGTCCTCGACTGATAATACTGCTAGTGCATACAGTGGTTACGGGAAATTACTGACCTTATGTAAGTTTCGAGACTAGGATACTACATCCCATGGGCTCTCTTCAGTGGAGTCGTGACAGCAGTGGGAAATGGCTTGATTTCAACATTCTCACCAGAAACTTCCACGGGGAAGTGGATCGGATATCAAATAATTGTCGGAGCTGGGCGTGGTTCAGGATTCCAAATGGTGAGCATCAACCAACCTTACTCTTTCTGTCACTATTGTGGTGAAAAGGCATACCAGAATCGTATGCCATCATCTACATCCATTATCTTTTCTAACTCTTTCTGCAATTACAGGGAATCGTAGCGATCCAAAATGCCCTCCCGATGGCGCAGATCTCCATCGCCATGTCTGTACTCATGTTCTTCCAAACTCTTGGAGGCGCTATTATCATCACAATCGCGGACACGATCTTCAACAATAGTCTGAAGACTGAAATCCCTCGATACGCTCCTTCTGTCAATGCGAGGATGGTGATATCAGCTGGAGCGACGGCTATCAGAGACGTAGTCTCGAAGAAGGATCTACCAAACGTGCTGTTGGCATACAGCAAGAGTGTCGACCATGTCTTCTATCTTGCTGCAGGACTTTCAGTTGCTTTCTTCTGTTTTGCATGGGGACTGGGATGGAAGGATATCAGAAAGAAGAAAGCAGTGGGTCCGGGAGCGGCGTGAGACCGTTATCAGTGCAACGTTCGCAGTATTTGGTCCAAACTCAAGCTCCAAGCAGTGACTTGAGCATTAATTTTTTAAAGTTGATTACATGTACTTAGATAGCGTTCTAGACCTTACATTATAACACAGGCATACTAATAGAAACATAGACTGAGACATCGAACCAGATGGGATCCAACGGGTGCATACATACCCTTTTGCCAGAGCTCATCCATGAAACCAACTGCAGACAGACGCTGCTTAAATAGGCTGATCTTTCAACATATACCTGGAGCTTTGCCCCTTGATTGGAGAGGACAACCACGGTGCCATAACCAAGGCTGTTATGGTCAATTGGAAAGTTATATGAAAACTTTGGCCGGGGTCTATCATATCTCTCGAAGAGTACTCTTCATGATCTCCATATGGTGGGGCATTGCAGGCTGACCTTGGAGAAAGGCACGCAACATGCATCAGGTCAGTGGAGAAGTTGTGCTGTTTGTAGTGTTTTAAGAGGCTTATGATATGCCTCATCATTTCTCGATTATTCTCGTCTCCGGCAAGGGGACTATTCGACGGCTGTTTGGGCAACGGGGATGATCTAGGATAGTGCGTATTTGGAGCTACCAGGACACTAAGGCATCTCGATGACCAACTCATCCTTGACCTTGTCACATCTACCGACTTCAACGATCTATCACCCGTGAAAGGGTCAGTTATCCACCATGGAGCCCCCTACACTTTCTTGTTTAGGACAAGGTATCGCCCCATATGATCATCTACGGGAGTCAATGATCGAAATGGTCGAAGACATGCGGTCTACTTGCCGCTCACGAGATTTACCACGGTTTCAAATGCTATTCAACTCGTGCTTGCCGGCGACTCTTATCGCAACGTTAACGAAGTCAGCATAGTGATGATGGATGCTATCGATTATGACTGCCCAGGTATCGTTTCGGAATTGTTACACCGCAGAATGGCAATACATTTCACCTTCGCCTTGAGAGCTATCAGTCAAAAGTCAAAGGGCATACTGAATATCTTCCTTGAGAATGGGTGGAAAATAAACGAACCGATTAGTGAAACAGAACCGCCAATACTTGGGTAAGTCGACTAGGAGATATGTTAACACACATATTAACAGCAGTTGTATCTTTAGGTATGCCATCAAGGACCCAGAGATGACCATCTGGTTACTGGATCACGGAGCTGATCCTAATTCATCATGCTCGATTGACCTGACGCCTACGTCCTATGCCGTTGAACATGCTTCTATTGATATTATCAAACTGCTCTTCAACCGCGGTGCTGATATTCGCAAGGGACAGCTCCTCCATCATGCTATTGAACCAGAAAGCGACGTAATCGATGTAATAGCCTTACTTCTAGAAAAAGGGGCTTCAATAAATGTTAAAATGTACCAGGACCATTACTTTTCTTGGAGATTGTACCCTTTTATGGGCATTGGTGCCCCTTTGCACAGAGCTTCAGAACTAGGAAAGATTAATGTAGTACGTTACTTGCTCAGCCAAGGAGCAGACGTGAATATCAAGGATGCCATTGGCCAAATAGCTCTGGACTGTGCAGCTAAACATGGCCATTCTGATATTGTTGATCTGTTGCGGGCTGAAACCGCGACGTGACAACTGATGCCTGCTGGATCATATTGTTGGGACTACAAATAATTGCGGGATTGATTCTATGACAGGCATCATCCAAATGGTTTATAATCGGAGAATTCGGAATTAATCTTGACTTCAGATTGCATAGCGGATCTAACACAGAGTTGACACTACGAACTGGTGATTCTTTATATAGCGGGCCATAATTTAAAGAAATCGATAGGATGTAAAAAACATATAGCGAATAAGGCCGTATACAGTCCCCATTATTGCCATTTTGACGTCACCTATTTGTAACGTCGTAGAAGAGAGAGGACCTAAGTCTACGGAACATACGGAACAATGTTAGTCGAGTAAATAGCAATGATTCTCCAATTACGCATTAAGTGGTGCTTCACATGAAAATTGACTAGAGCCTGAGACATGCTTGATAGAAACATCTTGATTTGAGGATAATAATTACGGAGAAGAGAAGGAGAAACCAGGTCTCGTCTCAATGACGTCATGAAGTCCAACAACGCAGGAACCAACGAGAAAATAGGGATATCTCTCCTGACAAATTGGGAAAAGATGGATGGCTCGATTTTATCTTCTTATAAAAGCAGGAAGAATTAATTGACTCGTATCAGTCTGTTGTGTTTCCTCTGCTTCTTTAGAGCTGTTCTGTGCATTGTTCTCCAACTCCATACATAGAAGAAGACCTTAGCCAGGAGACCACAGTCGCAAAGATTCTAGAACAACAAAAATAAACATTGCACGATGGCTAAGACAACATTAGCTGTGCAGCCCAATGATGTTGGGCTCGACTTCGACGTCTCTGTCAAGCAGGCTCCTGTGACCCTACAGCGACATCCAGCTACCACGATCGACCGTGAAATCGAGAAACCAGGCGTAGCACGGGCGAACAGAGCTGTGTCGACTGAAGAGCCTGATGGCACGAAAGAATATGTCGAGAAGTACAAGGACTACGTGAGCTCTTCCCAATTGCAGCAAGGGCGACATCAAAATTGAAAAGGAAGAATGGTGCTGACTATTGCAGTCCGTCATGCAACAACATATCCTCTTCTGGGACCGCGATAACGACGGTCAGATCTATCCCTGGGACACATACATCGGTTTCCGCGAATTGGGGTTCAATATTCTCTTCTCGCTTCTTGCAGTTTTGATAATCAATCTCAACTTCTCGTACCCGACTCGTCTAGCTCATTCATGGCTCCCGGACCCGTTTTTCAGGATCTATGTTGATAGTGTGCATAAGGCGAAGGTAAGTTTATGAGATCGTCTTTCCCTCTTGATTTGGATTGGGACGCGACAGG
The DNA here is from genome assembly GCA_029606185.1 of Paecilomyces formosus. NCBI lineage: Eukaryota > Fungi > Ascomycota > Eurotiomycetes > Eurotiales > Thermoascaceae > Paecilomyces > Paecilomyces formosus. Next base: position 628,674 of record JAPVCB010000011.1, on the reverse strand, counting down.
AAGAAGATATACGTATCTATGCCTGGCGATAGAAGCTAACATATATTACCACGCAATCAGCATGGCTCCGACAGCGGTACCTATGACATGGAGGGGCGATTCACATCGCAGTTATTTGAGAATATTTTCTCCAAGTACGATAAAGACGGAGACGGTGCTCTTAACCTGAAAGAGATGTTTTCAATGATGGCTGGTCATCGATGTGCGGCTGATCCATTCGGAGTGAGTTGGATTATCTCATCTTTTCTATCCTTGCGCCACCTTTTATACAAATTGACACACATATCTTCCATCTTATGATAGAAGTATGATCTCAAACTAACTGTGTCTGTTATTATAGTGGGGAGCGGCCTTTTTCGAGTTCGGAACCACTTGGCTTCTTATCCAGCGCGACGGGAAGATTTTCAAGGAGGACCTGAGGGGCGTTTACGATGTAAGTTTGAGGCCTTGTTACCTGGATCGTTATTGTTGTTTTACTATAACTATCATTATGGATACATACTTCTGACTCATTTCCTGCTCTAGGGTTCAATATTTTGGCGCATTAGAGACGCCCGTAAGACCAAGGCCGGGTGGAAACAAGGCTTCGGTATTGGAGGTGATGGTTTCTTTGGTGCGACAAAGGTGGCTTGAGTGAGTTTGTTTTATCTTGCATTATGAATAGAGAAGCATGCGGTAAATGAAGCGAATGGATGACATCTTGAGCTTAAAAGAGCAACTTTTTTTTTTTAGTTCATAGACATGCATGCAGTGTTATAGTATCAATTACAATTTCTTTCCTCTATCTTATGGAAATATTTGCGAGATGCGTCTGATCAAAGTGAAGCCAGCATATCCAGCACATAGCCTTCCGGGTCGTTATGTCGTCTCTGGATGGGTGTCCACTTGCTCGGATAACTGGTTCATAGAGCAGCATCTGTATAGCCAGACGCCTTATATGAGAGCTGTGCTAACCTGACGCGGCTCTTTGCTTGCACCAGATGGGCCCAATTTATGGCGTAGACCGCATTAGTGATTTGTATCGCTGACAGCGCTGTTTCCACCGTCCACGAGGAGACATGGTGTTCTGGTAATGCGTCGCAATGTCAATCATAATCCTGACACTCTGAGTACGAGTTCACGTAGGGAGCTTCCTGGAGCTGCTCCTGCGTGTATCAGATGACGCGGCCATATTGCTCCCAAATCTGATGATAACGCGAAACGAACGGGAGCCAATGCGGCTTGATTGTTCACAAAGTGCTCCTGTGATCATACGAAAAAATTTATGCAGACTCCACCTGGCGTGCTCTCAGCTTGTTCATGATCCCATCAATAGTATCCATATCGCCGGCGTCGACCTTCTCGCCGCGAGGATAGCCTTCACCTTCGGGGAGATGCTTGACGAACTCATCCATACTTGGTTGATAGTTGCGCACGGCAGACGAGAGGGCATAGACGGCCTTGCGGCGGACTGCCTCATCTGGATCGGTAGTAGACATTCCCACAAGAGTCGGGATAGCGTTGAAGACGAGAAGCTGTCCAAGAAAAAGGGTTAGCACCTACATCTATACGAAGGAGAAAGATCAACCAAAGATTCTTCAAAATATACATACCTTATCCTGCGCCTTCTCATTATTCTGCACCGCCGTCCCAACGCACCACGCAGCCATCTTGCGCATCTCCTTCTCGTCATGCTTCAGCAACTCAAGCAGCGGCGTCCACAGACCTAGGTTCTCCATGTTATTCGCATTATCTATCGTCTCGATCAGCTGTTCGAAGTTGTCGAAGGCGGTCAGCTTGTTGTCCAAATCGACTTCATCAGAGTGCAGGGCGGCCATGGCTTCTTTCATCAGGTCAGCGTCGGAGGGGCCGCCCAGCAGTGCGGCGAGAGCTTGCGGATCGAGGCCGCGTGCGGGTGCAGCAGCTCCAGAGGAGGCATTGTTGTCTGTGGTGGTGTTGGCGGTTCCGGAGGAGTTTTGGATGCCCCATTTGAGGAGGTTGTTCATGTTGGCGTCCATTGTGATGGTCGTATTATGGTAGTTTTGATCTCTGGTGATGGAATGCGGTTTTATCGTGGTGGTGGTGGTTTTTTTTTTTTTTTAAAAAAAAAGGTCGTAAAATCTTAATGGAGGTCTATTGAAAAATTATAGGCGAGGAGTATTCAAATCAAAAGTATTTAAGCAGACGTAAAGTAAGAATGAGAAACAAATGATATTTCTCGCGTGTAAAGCTGAGCTCTAGACAAAAAAAAAAGATGTCGTTTTTCTTATGGATGACTGACGTATCCGGAGACGGAAGTGCGTAGTAGGTTCGCGCGGGAGCTTTCTCCTTCCACTCTCTTCCACCGCCAAGCGAGCGCACCGCTCTCTCCGTCGGAGGGAATCTATGGGAAAGGAACAATCTGATTGTATATTGGGGTATTCGATAAAATCAAGTCTCACGTAATATCTATGTATTGCTACGATACTCGTTTAGATGGAGTTTTCGAGGTACTGGGAGAATACAGAGGTTGCACCGCACATCCCACCTTCTACTTACCACTCTAGTTAAGATGCCCGATATGCCCCGCCCTCTGGTGCTTCCGCAGCGAACGAACCCCGCGCCACAGGACAGAAAACCGGCCTCAAACTGCGTGTGTGCTCGAGAAGCCACTGAGAGATCTCCGTTCGACACGGGGAAGCAGAGTCCATACCCGGGATGGTTAGAGAATCGTGTAGAATGCGAAATATGCGAGTCACGAGAGTTCCATTACCGGCTCAGCATGATTGTCTCCAAGCCAATCAAGTCTAGATGTTTCGTTAATAGCACTACAAGGAACCAGTAGGAGCGCCGATGGCTAGCGTAGTAATCTGTAGATGAGATAATGCCCATACACTTGGATCTGTATCGTCCATCTGCCAAGAGACATGGCTATCTACCTTTTTAGATCAGTCACCCCGCTTCTGAGGATGGTGATTCTGCCGTGTATTTAGTTAATACTATTACCGTGTTGGATGTGATCTCCAGCCGGCCAGCTAGTCAGGAAGGGGAAGGCATCTGGAAGCATCGTCGTTCTTACTAATAGCCGCGCTGGAATCTACCCTCTGGGCGCTTAGGATACTCTATGTGGATGAGTTGAGGACATTGCGGCAGATATACCTGTTCACTGCCCACGGATTTAATAATATCGAGTGACGGAGAGAGAGAATAGTCATCAGTCATCACTGGTCAATATTAATGACTCCCTAGCAGTTGATAATCATGATGAAGGGATGAGGCATTCCCTGCCACCGCGCAATATGTACCAGATGTACATACATACTTGTGCAGCATCATATGATAAGACCCGTCCATCTTGTAGGAACAAATTCTCGCCCCGAAGAATTCCAACGAGAGCATCAGACTCCAGGTTGATAGTCTTGATGGAAGAAAAGAAGCTGACAGGAATGCCCCTAACCCCCAGGAGATATGTCACGTGACCACTAGACCCCGCGCACCGCCCAAGCAGTTGCAACTTTTCGCTAAGCAACAATACGGTGATGGGATTGGCAAAAAGGCGGTAAAGGGGCAGATTCTTCACCGCGCAGTGCCAGGCGACCCCAACCACGCTTTAGATTGCAATCCAGATAGACGGATGCGTCCTAGAGGCAGCTGGAATTCCGGTGGCCAGAGGAACACGCGTTAGAAGGCGCAGCTGTTGCCATGTGTAGCTCATCTGGGGGAAGAAGAGAGCGAAGGCAGATGCATTTCCAACGAGGCCAAGACCACCTCGAGGGACACGATGATGGTGACGATGATAATTCACTGAGCTAAGTATAGAAATAGTACACGACTGTACCACAGTTAGTTAGTTACAATTACTACTGCTGCCACTGCTGCTCCAAGTGAGGTACAGTTACTAGTCGATACTGATATAGGACACCCCGTGGAGGAACAGAAGACTTCGGCCAGCGTAACCTAATCTTGAGAAGGCCATCATGGGTCTGGTTTGGCAGCGCGGTGAGGCTCTGCGGACCCTTCATTTTGAGTATGGTACTAGAGCACCTCTAGAACGTCGGTAGTGAACCCCCTGGGACGGAGTCAGGCCTTGATACTAGCTATTAGCTGTGATCATCTCCGGCGTCCTCCAGATTTAGTAGGATGGATTGATGATTCGGGAATCCTCTCACGCTGGGTCGCTGGCACGGGCTGCTGTGAACCGGCGGAACTGCTGGGCGTTGGCGTCTGGAACGAGCACGGCAGACCCACGAGGGTGCGCAAGTGTTTTTGCCATCGCACGGTATGAACCGGGAGGGCCCATTGGCAGGGAGAGGATGTTAGGGAATCAATTCTATCGTTCTGCCTGATGAGAGAGATAGTAGCAGTAAATAGTAAATAATAGCATCAGCAGAAGACTGACTGAGATCAAGAGAGAAAGCAGGGAGGCAGCCGGATTTCCACCGTTGCGACTGGCTTACGACGGCAGCCAAACTGGCCTGAATTAGGGCCGGCGGCACACTGTCGCGCAGCCGGACCAGACCAGGCCAAACCACACCAAAGCACACCAAACCCCTTCCCAGCCCACTCAACTAAACTCGGGTTCATCCACCCTCACTCACTCTCCTTCCCTTCTCCCATCGCCAAACATCAACAACCCATCCCGCCCATCCTCCTATCTCGTCCATCCCGCACCACCAAACTCTCCTCCTCCTTCATCTTCACCATCTCCTTCTTCCTGCTGTCGTGTCCTGTCGCACGGCCTCTCTAGATTTCTGCGTATTTGATTTTCTTTTCGTGACCTCTTAATCTCTATTTCAGCCACCATGGAAGGTAAGCTTTCCCCGTTCGTTCATGACACCTCAGCTGCTTCACCCGCCAGCGCACCCTTTTTCGCTCCTTCAACGATCCTCGATCCCCGTTGCTAACTCATCTCTCCCCGTTTACAGAGGAAGTTGCTGCCCTCGTTATCGACAATGGGTACGTTTCTCGCTCGATGCGTTCTCTCTCGACGTCTTCTGGCCACGCGGGTCGTCTCCCACCGCACCTCCCGCTCTCGCGGCGATAGGCCCTCCTTCTCCATTCCCGACGTCGAGGCGATCCCATATCGTATTTTTCTATCTATTCTGGAGGAGCAACGTTACTGATTCAATGCCTGTAGTTCGGGTATGTGCAAGGCCGGTTTCGCCGGTGACGATGCCCCCCGAGCCGTCTTCCGTAAGTCAACCCCGCAGAAGCTCCCAAGGGGGTTCCGGATGGCGTCTATGCCCTTGCAGATGCCGTTGAAACCCCCCAAATTTCGCCTCGTGCATGTCAAACTGACAGCTTGATAGCGTCCATTGTCGGTCGTCCCCGTCACCATGGGTAAATATCCCCCCCGTCCTTGCGATTCCCGGTCCCGGGTCCTGCCCCAGGCTCGTCCTGGGGTCTGGGTGTTGGACACCGACACGGAACAGGTTGTGGGCTAACAACTCCGTAGTATCATGATTGGTATGGGTCAGAAGGACTCCTATGTCGGTGATGAGGCACAGTCGAAGCGTGGTATCCTGACCCTGAGATACCCCATCGAGCACGGTGTCGTCACCAACTGGGATGACATGGAGAAGATCTGGCACCACACCTTCTACAACGAGCTGCGTGTCGCTCCTGAGGAGCACCCCGTTCTGTTGACTGAGGCTCCCATCAACCCCAAGTCCAACCGTGAGAAGATGACCCAGATCGTCTTCGAGACCTTCAACGCCCCCGCCTTCTACGTCTCCATCCAGGCCGTTCTGTCCCTGTACGCCTCCGGTCGTACCACCGGTATCGTGCTGGACTCTGGTGACGGTGTCACTCACGTTGTCCCCATCTACGAGGGTTTCGCCCTCCCCCACGCCATCTCCCGTGTGGACATGGCTGGTCGTGACCTGACCGACTACCTCATGAAGATCCTGGCCGAGCGTGGCTACACCTTCTCCACCACCGCTGAGCGTGAAATTGTCCGTGACATCAAGGAGAAGCTCTGCTACGTCGCCCTCGACTTCGAGCAGGAGATCCAGACCGCCTCCCAGAGCTCTTCCCTGGAGAAGTCCTACGAGCTTCCTGACGGTCAGGTCATCACCATCGGTAACGAGCGTTTCCGTGCTCCTGAGGCTCTGTTCCAGCCTAGCGTCCTGGGTCTGGAGAGCGGTGGTATCCACGTCACCACCTTTAACTCCATCATGAAGTGCGATGTCGATGTCCGAAAGGACCTCTACGGTAACATTGTCATGGTATGTATCAATTATGGAGTCACTTGAGAATAGAACCCGCAGTTTTGCTAACATGTTCAATAGTCTGGTGGTACTACCATGTACCCCGGTATCTCCGACCGTATGCAGAAGGAGATTACTGCTCTTGCTCCTTCCTCCATGAAGGTCAAGATCATTGCTCCTCCTGAGCGCAAGTACTCCGTCTGGATCGGTGGTTCCATCCTGGCCTCCCTGTCCACCTTCCAGCAGATGTGGATCTCCAAGCAGGAGTACGACGAGAGCGGTCCTTCCATTGTCCACCGCAAGTGCTTCTAAGGTATGAGCCACTTTACTAGTATTCAATGAGATCATATCTGACATTACTTTTTGTAGCAACTACAGCGGATAATGGTTTCTTTCGTTCCTTCGTGCCTTTCCAGGTTGTACCAAAACGCAGGGCGATGGCGGTGGCGGCTGATAATAGACCTTCTCTGAATCGCAATGTCAAGGCGATATCCTGCATAGGGACAAAATTGTGGAATAGAGACGGGCTATTTGGAAGGGTCTTAACTCTGCCGGAGGAACTCCTTTGACGGTTGATCGATTCAGCGTAGGAAAGTCCAAGGTGTTGGAGAGGAAAAGTTGAAGATACGACTGAAAGGCTTTTGATATTACTTCCAATACTCGTACTTTTCCCATTGTACCTTTCCAGATACTTCATTTTTCTTCCTGGCCACGGAATCTGAGTTTCCGGAAAAAAGGACAAAAAAAGACTGTCGAGTGCGACTCCCGTTGACTACTTAGGATCCTATATTTCCACTTCTTTCTATCACCCTGCCACCATGCGCCCCTTTTCTCACATACATCTTATACTCCCCTGTTCTTTTCAACAGCAACAGCAGACATCAACCCGAGTATCCTGAATATTAGTTGAGTTATTAAAAGTTAACGTCTGCCGCAAGGCCGGTAATTGCATGTTTCACATGTTGCTGGCAGCTTCGCTCGTAGCTTGCTCTTTGTACGACTACGTAGTAATAGACTCTACAGTCGGAGCTCTGCTCGAAGTCCGAAAACGTGCCATGGATAATGCGTAAGAGCTGTGGTAAAGCAGCCAGAAGGTCCATTCCATGCAATGGAGAGCTAAACGCCTGAACCGGTATCAAGGTAATGTCCCCATATTACCTATAAATATATCCTAGTCCGTACTTTTATATCCGGCATTTTAGCAGCAAGAGCTTAATACGAGCTGTTGATGTATCCTACTGAGGTTTCATTTGACACACCGTCTGAGCGGGATTGTACCGAGCTCTCACCAATATATGAGATCATTCAGCCGACTTTGGAGGAAACAGATCGAACTAATTAAGAGAGCATTAGAAGCTGCAGTTCCTAGAAATATCCGGCGGCTCAGTATTGATCAGTGACCACTCTTCCAACCATCTACTTCGTCCTTGGCTCACCTCCAAACAGCTGACCAATCAAGGTCTGATGACTTGGTGTAAGCCATTCTCGCGCACACAGAGCTATGAGCCATGCGCCATATTCTGTCTAATTCAGGTGTCAAAATATTGCTAAAAGCAGATAATACACCATGGAGAACCAACAAAGCTATAATTCCCTCCGAAGTCGCGAGCGGGCCATACTAGGCACCGTCTCTTTCCTTCCGCCTGTCGTCCCTGCGGATAATGCCAGGACATCGTCTCATGGAAGTGAGAGAGGATCGAACCGAAAGGAACGAGTCTTGCATGCACAGAGGTACAAAGTCTTTAGAACTTTCCTCTCTCCGCAGAAGTTAACTATTGCATTTGATAGGCGGCATCGGAAGCGTACTAAAGATTACATGGACGCTTTGGAGGCCGAAATAACTCGTCTGCGTGCTGAGGCGACGCAAGTAAATGAAATTGCGAGCAACTGGAAAAGATGTGCTTTGGCCTTAGCTGGACCTGCATTTGCGTCCGCGGTTGAAGACTGCGGGATCGCTCAACTTGAACCTGGACTATTTATCTGGTTTATCCCCAGTAATCCGCTAGGCTCAGGCAGACGCTCTGAGTGGCATGCCTATCAGCTCATTATACCTGCTGATATATGCCCTTCGCCGACTCCATCGCCACTTGAACGCTATAGCTCCTTGGAGCATGCGCTGCTTCATAACTGTATGTACTGACAACCGTCATAGGGCCTAGTATCATGCTGAATTCCGAATAGTCTGCCAACATATCATTCCCACCTTGGAATTAACTGACACGGCCACTCGTGGCTACGCTGAACACGTCATCCCTCTGGCTCTTTCGAGTCGACTGGTGTTGGACTCACTACTGGCTGCGTCAGCAAGTTATATTGAAATTGCACGAAGTGGTAGATCATCGATTGGCCGCCTGCGGTATAAGTCGAGCGCTATTAAGGAGTTGCGTCAAATTTCAACTCATGGGCAGACTGATTTGACGACTCATCTTATAGCTCTTACTGCTATTCTTGGGCTTCTCATTGAAGATATGATCAGTAGTAACCGAGATTTTCCAGTGCTGCTAAAGTTGGCACAATTTTGGATATCTACCAGCTCTCGCACTGTGGATCTAGAGAACAAGATTACTCGGCTCTTTCTTGTTGAGCAGATACAGTTGTATGCTAATATTTACCTGAAACATGTTGAAAAATGATTGCTAACACGTTAGCAGAATGAAAAGACTTGTTCATCCACTATATCAGTTTGGAGTGCCCAGAGGTGATGAAAGCCAGCAACTAAGCTCTATGTCATCCTTAGCAACGATCGACTCCGCGAGACTCGAGGAGATCTTTTCCTCGCTGGAGAGTGCTGTAGCGCAGGCTTGCCGGATCCATACTCTTACTAGCACCGGCCAAAACATGGGACAGACAGCAACACCAGAAGTGCTGGATCCATTACTTGCTCGTCTGAAAGTAACTATCAGTAAAATACCCCCATTTACTCCCGGAGAGAACTCTCTCGTATGGACTTTATTCGTTGCGGCAGCAAAAAGCACGAAACCTGAACATACGGCATTCTTTACGTCACGACTGGCCGAGTTACTGCGTCGGACTGGTTATGAAAATATGGAAGAGAGTCCGACTTCTATGAGCATGGGGATTTTCATACAAAACACTTGAACCTCTCGTTAAAGCCTCCTCTAGGGTTATATTACTGAGATGAATTGAAATCTTCATTCAATTTCAACAAACCTAGCTGTTGCATGGCTGCCAATGCCGACTCTTCTCCGATCTCTTCAACGATTTTCCCGTCTTTCAGCTTGAAAATCGTGGTTCCAGAGAAACGCATTTCTTTCCCGGAGTTGGCATCCGGTAAACTCCCAATAGGTAAATTGAACAATGGCCCTCCGGTATGCTTGCCTCCTCCAAACCAGCGAGCAACCACATAATCATCTTCTGCAATCAGTGGAAACGGAGACATTAACTTGAAAGAAAGATCAGGAAATGCCTTTTATTTCCTAAACCAGTCAGTAACTAACTAGTCCTGCATTGATCTTAAGGGCAAGATATGGGGTATGCATTGACCTCTTTGAACTGGGCGAGCACTTGCTTAGCAGCAGTTTTGCCAACACTCCGACCGTGCATAGGGTAAAAAGCAGTGAATTCGTCAGAGCAGACTTCGTCTACTATGTCTGGATTCTGATTCGTCCAGAATTCATTCCAATATCTGGCCACGACTTGTCGGTTCCGTTCTCGTATTGACCCGGGGTCCATCTCGTTACTTGTTGACATTATATGTACATGCGTCTATGAAATACTTGGAGGGTTTGACAGATTTGGAAGAATCACAACACAATTACTGCTGTATTTTAGAACTCGATCAAACGATAAGAGTGAAGGCAGCAATTAAAGTGGTGATTTGGGAGATAGTCGGATCTCGAATCAGTGTAAACGAGGGGTAACTTGAATCTTAGTCATATGTACATACTTTGCGGGTAAATTAAACCAAGTTAATTAATTACTTATTAACGGTTGGTAACTTACCAGTTAACTAACCTAGTTAGCTTCAAAGAATCGCTTAATAATAGGTACTGTCTCCTTAACTCACTGCTCAGTATTCTAGATCTGCCATGTGTGATAACAGATAATGGCCCCTGGGAGGAGGTACTCAAATCTAATTGAATCCAATTGCTCCTTGTTTGGACTTCAGCTTTGATGTAATAGTCCACATTTTGCTGGTTTCACAAAATTGACTGGGTGCATAATCTAGACTTGAGTGGTAGATACTATACCTGCTCTTCCCTCCAAGTCTACAATGATATCTTAGTGGTATTTCTGGACCCTCAGTACACTCTTACATACACTGTTATTGCCTCGCGATGTTGCCAACGAATCCAACACCAAATCTCAAACCGCAGCCCCCGCAGAGGTTCGAATTCATCTCCGTGTCCGGTGAGGGCCGAACGGATCCTGAGACGTTGAGACGGATTCACAGTCACGCGCAATCTGGATACCGTCGACGGAAACCGGTGCAGCGCAGACAGAGAACTGTTGAGCTAGACCCGACTCCATTAATAGATGGATCGCTTGGGCAGTCTACGCTTTCGCTGACTACGTGCCTTGATGACAACCGATCAGATCCATTTCAGAGCTTCAACCTGGGTGAAAACAGGCGAGCTCATCGCCTCTGGGATCATGGTACGATAATTCATCTGGCCCTCTCCTGATGATTATCTATTGTCTAACGTGTCATAAGTCTACGATGGTACCTGCGCGAAGTTCTGTACATTGATTGCAATCGGGTTCATTGACCGAGTGCGTGAAACTATTGCCTTGTCGCAACTGCTGTCTGCTTCTGCATGGCACCTGGTTCACCGGCTTTGCTGTGAAGATGATATGGGAGACGATGCTCGGTATTCTATGATCACAACGAGGTCTCTACAAACGCAGCTGAATAGTCTGAATACTGCGATAAGCGATGAAGCGATCACTGCGGTCCTGGCGTGCGCTGCTTACGCTGTTCGTACAATTCCTGGCTCGATCTTAGCTTCGCAGCTGATTATCCCAGAATTTAATCAATGAACCAGAGACTTTCCAGGTTCATATGGATGGTCTCTTTCAGATTCTCAGGCATCGTGGTGGCGAGCAAGCTCTGGATTCGCTGCCCGACCTTCGCATTTCCCTGTTTTGGTAAGCTTGTCACACAGTATTGGATTTATTCTGTACTTATAATATCTTGTCAGGATTGAAACCAATGGACGTGTGCAACAGGATGCAACTCCACAGTATCCTTTGCCATATCATATACTTGTTCCCAAAAGCAAGCTTAATCTGTTGGAGTTTGATATCTACCGGACGTCCCTCGATGAGGATTTTGATTCTGTTTGTGAAAGTCTTCCGGTGAAGTATTGTTTGCAACAGCTCATGCGCCTCAGTCAGATCGTTGGTGCAGATAATGCAACTGCCACGATATGGAACGATCCCTTATTCCCTGTTTTCCACATTCACCCATTATTACATGACTTCCTCTCGATGACTCGCGGATCTGTCCATGATAGCCTCCAGCTGCGGCAACGTGAGTGCTTCCGGTTAGCAGGAATCATTTACCTGCTTAGTATTCGTTCAAAGATCGATTTTGAGCCCGGAGCAGGTATGCTATATGGCACCAAGCTACAAGTCATGCTGGAAACCCCCGGGGTTCTTCCACCGTGCAGTGGATCGGTCTCGATTATTGGTTGGGCTCTGGTCATGTCCGCCTGTTCTCCTGTATTGTTTGAAGAATTGCGGGGTCAGTATATGAATATGTTGTCTACATATATGCAAGCTGCAGGGATCGCGGACTTTGAAAGTCTCCTGGAGGTTATACGTCAACTTCCTTGGTGCTATAGCGTTTTTGGTGACGCTATGAGTCATCTGAACCATCTGGCATTTTCGCAGCAGATACTGAATTTACAAAATGCTGAGTAATTCACGAAACATCCTTATTGGAGTTTTTTAAAGCCAAAATACTACACAACTTCATTCAAGTCTCATGAACACGCTATCTTTACCATGGAATAGTATCAGCTTCTACTGTAGTCACTGTTCTGTTGTGAAGGTGTGAAAGCCTCCACAGAGTTAGAAAGGCTTACATTACCAATCCATTCGTACTCGGTAGTCTATGCTGGCTCTTAACTTCGGATGTTGCGGGATGTCACACCATGTTACGGGATATAGAGTATGGTAGTTATAGTTTGCATGTGCAATCTCATGCTCCACAACGGCTCCACATATGCAACTGCAGGGATGAGGCATGTCCTTTCTAGGGTTAGCGTGTTGTATGAGATAACTAGGTTAGGGTTATTTGATGTATTTATTATGCTCACCCTCCTTAAAAGAGACTATATAAAAGAGAGGGTTGAGACTAGGGACGCAATAATAATTCTATTATCGATCAGCTCTAGCAAACTGTTCGAAGCTACAATTTGTGTAGCACGATTCACCGCACCTGCTCTTTTCTAGCTCTCATTATCGTGCACTGCTTTCCCACATCATCATTATGGATGCCATCGTGATATCAAAGTTCGGAGGCCCGGAAGTTCTCGAGATCCAGAAAGTTCCGAAGCCAGATGCTGCTCCAGGAGAAGTGCTGATACATGTGAAAGCATTCGGGCTCAACCATGCGGAGATGCACATGCGCCGAGGAGAGTGGGATGAATGGAACCGTATCACGGGGCTTGAGTGTGTTGGTGTTGTTGAATCTTGTCCCGGTGGTGATATCCCAGTCGGTACTAAAGTCATCGCTGTCATGGGTGGAATGGGGCGAACCCGTCCAGGCAGTTATGGCGAGTTTGTGAGCGTCCCGATATCGAATGTTGTCCCAATTGATACGACATTGGCCTGGGAGGATCTGGCTGCCATCCCAGAGGTTTATTCCACTGCTTATTCGTGCCTTTTTACTGTCCTGGACCTGAAACCGGGGGAGTCGCTCTTGATACGGGGCGCCACTTCAACCGTTGGACAAGCAGCGCTGCATTTGGCTGTCGACGCAGGAGCGAAAGTCACTGCGACGACAAGACGCCGCGAGAGAGATGCAATGATGAAACAGATGGGAGCAGCCGATGTGAAAGTTGAACCGAACGAGTTACGAGATGCCCTCGCCGATGGGGCGAGATTTGATAAAGTGTTGAATCTCATCGGCAACAGTGTCCTGCTGGAGTCGATTGAACTCACACGAACTGGGGGTCGCATGTTGCAGGCAGGCTGGCTTGGGGGTCTGGCGCCTGTGAAGGATTTCAACCCCATGGTTCAGATGAAGCCTGGTGTCCATTTCAGTCTGTTTCACAGCAAAGTCTTGGGATCATCTGAGTTCCCATTGTCGGCTGTGCCCCTGCAGGAGATTGTGAAGAAAATCCAGAATGGGGCTTGGGTCGCGAAGCCAACGAATGTATTTGATTATCACGAGATTCAAAAAGCACATGTGATGCTCGATTCTCATGATGCGGGCGGTAAGATTGTTATTAAACATTATTGAATGAATCGCAAGCTGTCGAATTCGGTGGCAGAGAAGCAGTAACGTGAACATAGGTATGGGACAGAAATCCTCTAGGCTGCTTAGATTTTTCTGACTCTAGAATCTATCTAACTATTATAAAATAACTCTGGGTAGTGGATGGAAGGTTCTAGCTACTCCTGTAGCTGTTTGTATACAGCGACTACCCGTTCACAGAGTTGAATCCGTGGTTCGGCTCTAGGCAGGTGAAGCTGACTACCCGATGTCTCGGATAGCTGAATACAGCTCGTCTCTATCCTAGGGCTAGAATCCGACACAAGCAGCTCTATGTGAGATTCTTTTGAAGACAATATGTCCTATATCTAGGTGTCTAAGGAAATCTGACAGTCTAACTATTGGATTGAATTATAAATGTGTATACCTACGCGCAAAAGTTTGAAACTAGAAAACTCCTGCATTTTGTTTCTGTCAACATCCATTATTTCAGTTCCCTACTAGGTACACAGCAATAAAATTTAAAACCTATTTCTACTAATGTTAAATATAAAAAAAAAGAGCTGATTGCGGAATAAATGAGAATTTTGATAGGCGGGTCGTTATTAGATAGTTTCAAATTTTCGTCATGAAACTGTACATCTCTAATTTCCAATAGATAGTAGTCCTAGGTAAATGATTCAGGTTGCGACATCTTCGTCTGTAGCTTCGTCACTACGCAATAAACTCGGAAACCAACCGTACTCTGCCAAGTCAATGTGGTATTCCCCCATCGCGTCAACGCTTACTAGTACGCCTTCATCGCGAAGACGTTCGGCTTGGTAATCAGCCCATCCCGGTATGCGTCTACTTTTTCATCGGTCTCCTCGAGGACATCGATGGGATTTTCCGCTTACCGATGAGAAATAACCCCTTTCGAATTCACTACGCGTTGCCACGGGACGCTGTCAAGATTGTAAAATGGGATAGCATCTTCTCCGTCTCTTGTGTATTGCGTGCTTTCTATCGAAGGGAGACTTGCGAGGCATACGCCTACCTGCCGTGATCGCTGAGCTATATCGAGGAGACAGTAGTTTCTTGAGTTAGTTCGTAAGAGACTGGAGGCCTTCGAGAACCAATAACTTACGAGTTCCCAACAATCCAGCAATGTGTTTGTATGTTGACACTCGACCGTGTGGGATCTCTTTGATCGCTTCGTAAACAGCATCGATCCACCATTCTGTCTCGTCAGAGCGGACCATTATTGAGTATGCCAGGAGCCCTAGATCGATCGAAGTAAGTATTTGCATTTTATTCGTCCATATTCGACATACTCAAGAAGCAAATCACCTGAAGGGCGGCTAGGGAAGTAGACGGAGGAATTTATTCTCACTGTGACTTCGACTGACTATACCGAAATCACTTTGCGAAGACAGTTATCAACGGAATTAGGCCCATTTCGTAATCAAGACGCTGGACTCTGAGAGATTCGAAAAACGTTCTGAGTCTGCCGGTACAAATGTGTACTCCTCTAGAATAAATCGGGCAGACTGATATGGAATTAGTACTACGTCCCAGAACCATACTTACTATGAAATATTATTAAGCTACTGTTGAGTTGAGTGCAGTCCTTCAAGTCAACTGGATTCAACTTAATGTGCAATGGGCAAGCTGAAGCAGTATCAAATGGATTTAAGACTAGAGCCTCTTGTTATGCTATAAATTCAAAGTCTATTCTGAATTGCTAGCTTCTTAATTATATATGGCAAGCTAATTCGGAATCGTTTCTACAAATGAAGAAAGGTGACTAATGCTATTGGAAGGATCGACAGGCTTATGACTGTACGGAACTGGGATCACAGTGGACCATGACGTTTTACATCATTTTGTTTTTGAAGTAATACTGCAAATAGTGCTTTATATTGATTAATACATAAAATGGATACATAAGGACTGAAGGATTCTTGCTCTGAATGTGAGATATACAACAGAGGCGGAGACAATGATTGACGCGAATGAAACTTTTGAAGGGACTTTTCCGTTCAAACCTCATTTTTTGCCACGTCCTGGATTTCGAATGCATTATGTGACGAAGGGGATGGCTCTCCGATCCTATATCTTCACGGAGAGCCCACCTGGGGTTACTTATACCGCGAAGTCGTCCTGGTTCAGCTGGGCGAATAGAGCGATGAAGGATGGTACGTTTGAGGCCACCCTGCAGAATTCCGGTGTGGCAATCGTTGATCTTATGAAGCTATTGCGAGGCTTCGAGCGCACGAATGTATCGGAGGCATTCTTCCGTGCCTCTGTGCCTATTCCTTGCCATTCTCAACACCGGAAGAATGCAAGGGTGTGATCGCTTTTCCCAAAGTATCGTCACCGGTTCATACCGCACGGAGAAAGGTGCAGATGTCGATGTGGCCGCTGTTCGAGCCAAACCGGCTATGATGATAGACGGTGTTCGCGATAAAGTACTGCTCGCAAAATATTTTGTTCCTGTCCTCAAGGCCGCATTTCCAACTGCACCAATCCATTACCTCTATGAGGCAAGCCCCTTTTTGCTCGAGGACGCGCCGGACAAGATTAGCGATCTGATTTTGGACTTTATGAAGGAGACTTGAAAGCCTCCTGTCAGATTTTCTTTTTTCTTTTAGAAATAGATAATATTGAGTGCGGGATTGTTACGTAGATTATCTTCAAACGAATTGTGGTGGACAGAATATGAATGATCAATTACTATCTCATGTTAGGACCATGTCGGCTGAAGAAGTGTCCCGGAAACAGAAGACAGATTCAAGCAAAAGACAAGCTCAGATAGTTTATTCCTCACTGGCGACCTCCCAGGGTCCATCAAATAGAACAGAACCCCTTCTCAACAGCATTCCCTTGGAGTCGAAATCCACACCCTCTTTTCTTAGAAGCTCAATCTTTGTTCGAATGTTGGTCCCAGATGGCGGTATAGTAGTAGCCTGGGTGCTGGTAGCTTCCATTTTCTCCTTAATACCCTTTGCCTTCGATTGGGTTGATTTGCCTTTAATAACGCCGTTCTGGGTATGATTGAACGTTGATTTCTGTATTACCTCGCCGTCATATCCATTTACGTAGCCGTTGCTGGCAACGCACCTATGACAGGGGATCTGCGGAGCGAAGATATTGTTGCGGAGCGCATTTCCAATCGCTCGAGGCGATGTATTCAGCACGCGAGCAAGTGCACCATAAGTCGTTACTCTTCCTGCGGGGATTTGTTCTAGTAGATGATAAACGCGACGTTGAAACGGAGTGACCGCTGCTTTTTCGAGGACTTCTGATGGCATCTTTCATGCGGATGAGAGAAGTCTTGGATAGCTGTGTGTTTCCTCATAGGACAAATATCAGGAAAACCGTTTTTCTTGTGTATATAGCCTTTTTCTTTTTCTCGTTTCCTCGCTGATACTCAGCATATCTAGACCTCGAATGAATCTACGCAAAGATCAACTACTGACGGAGTGGATAACCAATTATGAGTCATGCTACCCTGGAATAACTGATTTAACTTTAACTTGTAGCATAATAGTAGAAGTTTTGATCTCATTGAAATGGACATGTAGTAAGAGGCGCTGACGCTCTTGCATGTATAAGCTTTGTCATCTGCGGCTAGTCCAAATTGAGTAAAAAAGTTTGGAATCACATTTCTATTCTATGTTCAACGCTCGGCCAGAACGTTTCAGCCTGTTTAACAGTTTACTAATATTAAACGTAATATTTAACTATTAGTCAATAAGTTATTAGTGAGATCAAAAAAAGCTGCAACTAGTTAACCATTAACGTTAATAATACATATCTGTGATCTAGGTGCTAATTCCGAAATGGAAATAATCATCCATTTCTCATATCCACTTCGAGAGAAGAAATTCTAGTGTTGTCCATAATACTTGACACTGGATGACATATGACGGAATGAACGGGTTTCTATCTTAGATATATATGTATATAATCCTCATCATTAGGTACCATACCAGGCCAGACTTCCTACATCACCGATCACCATAGTCCCCATATTATATCCTCGACTCTAAGTGTCTACTTCTAGCCTCTATACTTCATTATTACTCGAGAATATACACTGCCTCTGGTCATGGCGAATGTCCAAAATAATCTCGCGAAGAGCTTCAAAGGTCTTCATAAGCCTGGCTCGCCCATCGTCTTAGCCAACGTATACGATGCTTCTTCTGCGAAGGCCGTAGCATCTTTGCCAGGAGCGAAGGCGATAGCCACCGCAAGTTACGCAGTGGCTGAGGCGGCAGGCGTGAAAGACGATGACCTGACCAGTGAGATAAATCTCAGGGCTGCCAAAGTAATCGCTGCCGCTGTTAAAGGATCCTTGAAGCCCATGACGGTAGACATACAAGATGGATACGGAGAGCAGTTGGAACAAGTGATTGCAGAATTGCTTCGAGCTGGTGTGGTTGGCGTCAACATCGAAGACTATGACAAAGAACAGAAGAAGATGTATGGCGTTTCTGAAGCGGCAGATCGTATCAAGAGAGTGCTCGACATAGCTCGACAACATGGCGTTCCCGATTTTGTTGTGAATGCAAGATGCGATATTTTACTTCGAGGAGGAACACTTGACGAAGCGATTACGCGCGGACAAGCATACCTTGCGGCTGGTGCTACTACCGCTTTTGTGTGGGGAGGACCAAGCCGGGGTGGAATCTCGCGTGATGAGGTTATGGAGCTTGTCAAAGCGTTCGATGGACGGTTGAACGTGCTATCCGGCGGCTTGACGACTAAACAACTGGCGGATATCGGTGTGGCAAGGATCAGTATTGGACCCGCGTTGCAGCTGGCAGCCATGACCAAACTCAAACAAGATGCGGAGAAGGTCCTACAAGGATGAGAATGCAGTCTGAATATACAAGACACAACCGTTTTGTTCGGATGAATCCTGTGCGCAAAAGTACGATCTCTTTAAGCAATGGAATTATTAGTATGGCAAAATATCTCTAGAGCATTAAAACTTAAAAGGCTTCATTGGTATTTGCCCTGACATCATAGTCATACATCGAAACGGTGCACAGATGTGAACACTATGCTGCAAGCCCGGGCACAGTAAATTTAGAAAAGGGCACATATTTGCGACAAATAATTCTACTAGTTAATGTTTAATTGCTCAAAAGGTTATCAAGGTTGCATCTTTTGGCTTTTGCAACGTACACTGCATTAAGTTGCTAAGAGCTGCCGAGACAATGAGCTATCTGCTTACGATACAAGTTAGCTCAAATTGGCATTTTTCAGATTAATAATATAGGAGTATATGAATCCCAAATCGCTTACGATTATAACGGTATTATTCTCGACTTTGCTGACCAGTTTCGTTCAACCTCTTTCTGATTTCAAGGGTAATTGCCTGTTTTAGATACTATTAGGCACTAAACAACTGTGGACTAAGGATCGGTAAGATATTCTGTTACTATTAAGTGGATATGCGCAATAGTAAGCTAATTGCATATGGTTAGGATGATTAAGATATGTACAGTTGATAATGCAATAACGTATGCATCTGGAGTTGCTTACGATTATTTATTGTCTTATTATCATCTTAAGCTTAAGAAGAGTGCTTACGAGATCGTTTCATATAGTAAAAGCTTACATCAACTTTTTGCCTAAGAAGAGTTTTTGATTCCAACATCCATTACCTGTTTCGGATTTCGGACAGTTACAAAACTCATTCGAATATGCTCTGTCTTCATGTCATTGATATGCTTATCTGTGATATTATGACTGTCATTTCCTATAAGAAAGGCAGTGAGTTCAGAGATATTACATCCTCAACACAGGATCCAACGTCTTATACGCCTGCCAACCACACCGAACTCACATCCATACAGGTCAAACGACTACGAATTATTCCCCGAAACGACCAAAATGGCTCCTAATCGCTGGCCTTCGAACCCTGTCGATGTTGCACCCCTGGCTCAACCATTGCATTTCCATCCTTCAGGAAAGATTGCAAAGAATCGTTTTTTGAAGACAGCAATGACCGAGGGCCTTGCTACCTGGAGTGCGAAGAATATCGAGGAGCGCGGAATGCCAACTAAAGAGACCATCGAGCTCTACCGCAGGTAGGAGTTCCCCGTACGCTAGCAGCATTGAAATCTCCCACGTATACTTTAGGGGATATATGCTAAGGAACTCTTGTACGATGATTAGATGGGGCGAAGGCACAAATACCTACGGCATGATTGAGACGGGGAATATCGACGTCGAATACGATCAGCTCGACGCCATTGGAGATATGATCATCACCCTCAAAGATCCACTTTCTGGACCACGATTCGAGGCTTTCCAGGCACTTGCTGCTGCTGGAAAGGCTGGGGGCGCGCTCATGATCGGGCAAGTCTCTCATCCGGGGGCCCAGCTGTTAGCCCATATTCGCAAAGACGCAATCTCAGCAAGCGATGTTCAGCTCCGTGAGTAAAAATGCTAGTTCTGAAAAGTTAAATTGCATGAGTTGACTGTTTTTACTATTCAAGCTCCACTTAAAGGCCCTCTGGGAGAGTTCTATGCCAAAGCGCGAGCTGCGCTTCAATCTGACATTGATCACGTCGTTGCTAGCTTTGTCCATGCAGCTGAATATCTCGCCGCAGCCGGGTTCGACGGTATGCAGCTACATGCTGCTCACGGCTATCTTCTTGCGCAGTTCCTGTCGCAGCGTATGAACAGACGCACAGATGCCTACGGCGGCTCTATTCGCAATCGCATGCGAATTATAGTAGATATCTCCAAGGGAATTCGCACTAGCAAGGCTATCTCCAGGGATTTCATCGTCGGCATCAAGCTCAACAGCGTTGAGTTCCAGGAAGGTGGGCTCTCGCCTGAGGAAGCCCGTGAGCTCTGTGGCATCCTTGCAGCAGATGAAGCTGGGTTCGATTATATCGAGCTTAGTGGTGGCACATGGCATAGCTTCGGTATGAACTGGGAGCGTGAGAGTACCAGGCGTCGGGAGGCCTTTTTTCTAGAATTTGCGGACCTGATCGTCCCTGCGCTAGGCCCCTCTCCGCGACGCACCAAGGTATATATCACTGGAGGATTGAGAAGTGCAGAGGCTATGGTGCAGGCACTGGATGTCGTCGACGGTGTGGGACTCGCACGCCCAACCGCGCAAGAGCCGAGAATTGCCAGTGATATCCTGAATGGACGCGTTCTCAGCACCATCAGGCCGACCAAAGAACTCGAAGACCTCTCAATGGGATTGCGTCTGGCAGCTACTCAAATTGGGCAAATCGGTAAGGGGGAGGAGCCATTTGATGCGAGCGATGAGACCATGGCTAGGGACTTTCTAGCCGACCAGGAGAAGTGGTACCAAGCAATGCTTGCAGATGGTGACAAGCTCGAGCACCATGGATACGCCCACCTTTCTACTCCACAACGTCCCTATGGAGAAGCGTAGTGAGCAACGGCGAGGAGCTGAGGTAAAAGTGTGTAAGGAGGGATGGGTCACAGGCTCCTAATGAAAGCAAACGGCTACCATGAGATATGGTGGATATAGACCTTGCTACCTATCAGGATATAGATGCATACTAATCGAGACTCACCTATAACAAAGGGCCATTATTACCCCAGAGAAACGAATCTGGCTTCTTATCTGGGGACATACAGTGGATGTCGAATATATCTCTCCTGGACACACGTTGTTTCTCCTATCTGAAATAAACGTAATCCTTACAGGGTAACTCTAAACCTCAGCTGTGTCATAACTCATCTCGCATTGAGTTCCAGTTGAAGGGAATATGTTCTTGATATCTATTGATTTGTATATATGCAAACGGGCGTGACATCTTGTCTTTTAATCTTTTCAACCTCAGCTCCTCTTTTCCCGTACGTGATCTCAGATTTTGCACTTTTTATCCCTCGTAAACATCTAGAGGTTATTCGTAGATAAACAAAAGAACAAAGCGATGGCTAGGATGGCATGACATAACGTAACGTAAGAAAGATATGTGAAAGGAAAGGGAATAATTCTCGTTTTTATTGAAGAGAAGGGCATCACGCGTCCCAGGTCTCCAGACCGGTGAGAACGCAGCCTTCTTCGCCCTCGTTCTTGACACGGAGCTCTCCAACCTGGTAGACAGTCTCTCCTTCCTGCTCGAGAACTGAGCGGACGGCGTCCTCGCAGCCCTTCTCGACAACGATCACCATACCCACACCACAGTTGAAAGCGCGGGCCATCTCCGCCGATGAAACGTTTCCGGTCTTCTTGAGCCATTGGAAGACAGAAGGAAGCTGCCATGAGTTGACATTGATGTGAGCCGTCAAAGTGGCAGGGAGCATGCGGGGCACGTTCTCGAGAAGGCCACCACCGGTGATGTGTGCAAGACCTTTGATTGCCGAAGGAGACTTGGAGGTGTGGGAGGAGGGAGTAGAGAGGGCCTTCAGCAGGGGCTTGACGTAGATGCGGGTAGGCGTGAGGAGGGCAGCTCCAACAGAGAGAGCAGAGGAGGATGAAGGCATCGTGAAGGGGGCAGGGTCGTTGTAGCTGAGGCCGGAGCGATCCACAATTTTACGGACAAGAGAGTAGCCGTTGGAGTGGATTCCAGAGGATCCCAGGGCCAGGAGAACATCTCCAGGTCTCATGGAAGAAGTATCCGGCAGGATAGGTCTGGCATTGTCGCCAACAGTGTTGATAGCACCGACAGCAGCGCCGACAGCATCGTAGGTGTCCTCGACGAAGAGACCAGGCATTTCAGCCGTCTCACCACCGACGAGGGCACAGCCAGCCTGCACACATCCTTCCGCAACACCAGCGACGAAGGCAGAAGCCGTCTCAACATCGAGGTGACCACAGGAGTAGCAGTCCAAGAAGAAGAGGGGCTCCGCACCCTGGACGACGAGGTCGTTGACGTTCATAGCAACAAGGTCAATACCGACAGTGTTATGGATACCCATGACGTGCGCGATCTTAAGCTTGGTGCCGACTCCATCAATAGCTCCAATGATAGTCGGAGACTGTGGGTGGTAGGCGGGGTTGGCAGCAGCAAGAGAGAAAGTACCTCCAAAGCCACCGATGACTGCGTCGGAACCGGGTCGACGAGTGCGTGCAACGGAAGTCTTAATTCGGTTCACCAGTTCATTACCAGCGTCGATAGAGACTCCTGCGGAGGCGTAGGTGAGACCCTCCTCGGTCTTCTGCTTTTGAGCATCCCTGAAGGCACGATGGGCGATGTCCTTGCGGTAATGCATGCCGTCGAAATGAATCGTGGAGATGCCGACATAACTTTTGCGAACGGCCTCCTCCAAGGTTTCAGCAGTAGCAGTAGCAGCGATGACACGTCCACCAGAGCTTTGCAACTCGTTGCCAACCAATGTCGTGCCTGCGTGGAAAATCATAGTGTCTTCCGGGGTAGAATCCAGAGTAATAGGGCGTCCCTTTGCGTACGATCCAGGGTATCCTTCTGCCACAGCGATGACGGTCGTAGCAAATCTGGGTTCGACCTTGATGGTCACACCATCCAGCCAGTGTTCCGTACAAGCAACCATGATCTCAGCGAGATCGGTATCCTCACTAAGGAGAGGGAGAAGGGTCTGAGTCTCAGGGTCACCACCACGGACATTGTATTCAAGGACCTTAGGTCCATTCTTGGTCATCATGAGACCAGTGAAGAGGATGCCGACGAGAGGGTATCCTGTTCTAGTTAGACTCTCATCAAAAGCAAAACAAGAGGGTTAAGTTTCTCACCTTCTCGTCTCATTCCATCGATGCTAGGCTTGACGATTGTTCGGTCAATCTCTTCCAGAACTGCCTTTGAAGCAATCAATGTAGGAGCATAGCAGCCCATTCCTCCTGTGTTGGGGCCCTGGTCGCCGTCAAAAACGCGCTTGTGGTCCTGCGCCGGAGGCAGAGATTTGATCGTGTAGCCATCACAGAAGGTCAAAATACTGAGCTCATCGCCATCGAGGTACTCCTCGATAACAACTTCATCGCCGGCATCACCAAATTGGTGATCCAGCATGATCTCGCGCAGGGCCTGGTGGGCCTCCTCCTTGGTCGCGGGGATGATGACACCCTTTCCGGCTGCCAGACCACTGGCCTTGATGACGACCTGGTGCGAAACAGAGTCGAGGTATTTGCGCGCAGCTTCGTAGTCCGTGAAATTCTCATACTCTGCGGTAGGGATACGGTGGCGCTTCATAAAGTCCTTTGAGAAAGCTTTCGAGCCTTCCATACGAGCGGCAGCCTTGGATGGACCAAAGCATCGGATACCAGCTGCTCGCCATCAGTGATATATCCAGGAGGAAGATACACGTTAACAGAAGTATGTCCACATACCCGCCTGGAAATAGCCTTGAATACCATCGACAAGGGGAGCCTCGGGACCGGGAACAACCAGGTTGACATTGTGCTCCTGTGCCAGAGCGACCAGGCCGGGATAGTCATCAACTTTAACGTTGGCATTGATAATCTTCGAGGACACTCCAAGGCCAGTACCGCCGTTTCCTGGAGCGACATAGACAGCGTCGACCAGGGGAGACTGGCTCAGCTTCCACGCGAAGGCATGTTCACGGCCGCCATTGCCGACGATGAGCACGCGCAACCGTTCCTGGAGCATCTTCAATGCGGTGTTCCTGATTCAGATCTGCACAAGTTAGCTCCTTATATTCTGTAAATATAACCGAATGCTAGCGACAGAATTGAGGAGTGAGGGTAGCATTCATCAACGGGACTGAACGGGATAAAGTTCGTTGCTTCTTCCAAAGCTTAGCAATCAGAGACATTTTGTCTTGAATTTGCCAGTATCGCTGGAGAACCACAGATGGCTATGATCATTGAGACAGAAGACTGATTCTTGGATCAACGTCTATCCAATTGTGCTTGGACAAGACCGACAGACAGATATCGAGTCATTTCATGGAGGGGCAGGAGACTGCGGGGTTATCGTGGAAACCAGGACTGGTTGAATGCGCCAGACGGGCATCGCAGAGAAAGTATCAAAGGGAACAAAGCCTGGAATAGAGGAAAACACACTCACCTTACTCGAAATCAAGAACCGATCGCTGCGACAGATACTAACGGTTGAGAAGCAGAGCGTTGTTGAAAAGCCGCATCTGGAACTTTTTTTCTCGGGGACCGTCATCGGAGCGCGCTTTCTCCGACCCCGCAAGAACTCTAAAAATCCATACAGCATCAATTGATATTGGCACGATTTCAATGCAGAAGAATATCTAGCTGATATCACGATGAGAATAGCCCTATTCTCTAGACGGAGGAGAGCAAGAGAATAGAAGAGATGGCGTATTTTCCTGCGACGTCGAGCTTTCTGTGAGGACTATATTCTGTCCATATGTCAGACAGGGCGCTATAGATATTATTTTTACGTCCAATGCAGGATATAAATTTCGAATCTGATACTATTATCTGATTTACGCCAGCTGCAGAGTGTTATATGTAGAGCAGCAGCAAGTAAGAATATGAGAATACAGAGAATTCTTTTATTCTGTCTGTGGCGACTTACTTAGGTAGGAAGGCGGTGAGGGCGCGTAAGTAAGTACTTAGGAAGCCGCGCGCATCAAAAAAGCCCCGAAGCTGGCGAGGCTGGCAGAACGAGCTTTGTGGCAACACTGCAACACCAGCATTTTTTTCAATTCTTTGTTGCGTGTGTTGTCGTCCATCCTGCTGTCTGTGGCCTCTTCTGCCTGGATGTTTCGGGTGTCTTTGCGGTCGGTCTCAGACCCGTTCCGCGATCAAATATGTTTCGCCTGTCTGGCCCGGAGGTCCATCGTTGAGAACTCGACCCGGCCGTCGCAGTTCTATAGAACGTACTCGTCAGGCCCCGAGCATGGCGGTGATGGATTGGGAGCTCCGCCACAGCCTGCGGATTCTTCGATCCGTCTTGCCGGAAAGAAACCAGTATGTGGTCCTCCGTCATGAGCCTGACTGTCCCAATGCTTCTCTCTTCCTCTATGCGCGTGTGAGGCCATTTAACTGACAGTATTGCTTGTTCATAGGTGACGCGCCCTCGGCCACCTGTGAGGAAACAACCCGTTGGTTTACCGAATGAAATCCTCCACAAAGCTGGTGTACGAGGCTCCAAGCCGAAGCCGGCCAAGAACGATCAGACGCAGACACCACCGCCAGCCCAAGCCGCAGACAGTAAATCCAGCAGGAACAAACGGAAGAAGTTGAAGAAGGCTGCCAAAGAGTCGCAAAAAGCTCAATCAACAGTGGAAGGCGAATCACAGACGGAAAAGGCAGAATCGAAAGTAGACCTACCTAAGATACGCAGGGTCCACGCAAAACTATCTGGCAAGCCAGCTGCTGCTGGGGGTGTTGCTGATACAAATACAAGTACTGCCAATGCTGCAGGCAAACTTAAGGATGATGCAACTCCTCACTTTAAGGGCTTAATTTCAGCTAAGCAGCTTGGCAAACTGGATGCTGAGAACTTGGCACTTACTCGTGGGTATTCTACGGCTAATATTCTACTTATGATGCTGACAAAAGCGTTTTCTAGCATTGGATGTCGAGACCGGGCCGGTACCGAATCTCTCCTTTGGACTCGAGAGAGTCTTATTCAAGTAAGTTACTTAGCCGCTTGTCATACCTGCTACTGTACTAATGAATCGTTGTCTAGTCCTGGCGTTTACCATCTTCGTGACCCGCGTTCTCGCGTTTATAATTTTGATCCGTATCTGGGAGAAATCATGCCTGTTACGGAATTCGACTTTGACGCATTGAAGGACTACATCACATCTTCCAAGGATGAGACGCTCCGCAAGGTAGCCGCACAGCAAGGCAAAAAATACGTCGGCTCCTCTTCGAGCATGACTTCAGTCCTTGCACACTTCCACTATCTCCTGTCCGGTTGGCGAGCAGTCAACATATCAATGCTCTCTCAAATGTTCCCTGACAAGATCCGCAGTTTCACGCGGCTGCTGAGGGCCCCTGCAGCGATGTTCCTCCATTACCAGGATGGTGTCTACGCCATTGATGCAGACAAAGAGTTTGACAGCGCCAATATTCTCATGAATCTCGGCAAGTCAATGGAAAAGCTCCTCACCTTGCCAAAAGAGGAGTTCGAGCGCTACCGGAGGTCGAGCGAAAACAAGATCTCTCCGGAGGAGGAGCAGGCCACCCCAGAAGCTTACCACTATTCTACAGCGGGTGACTTCATAATGCGATCTCAGCTTGACGCGTACGACCCACGACTGCCTGGGACTGGCATGTTCGATCTTAAGACCCGAGCAGTCGTGTCTATCCGCATGGATGCTAAGAACTTTGAGCACGGCTTGGGTTACCAGATCAAAAATCGATATGGGGCCTACGAGTCCTATGAGCGTGAATACTATGATATGATCCGCGCCGCTTTCCTCAAATACTCTTTGCAGGTGCGTGTCGGCCGTATGGATGGCATATTTGTCGCGTTCCACAACATTCAACGCATTTTCGGGTTCCAATATGTAAGCTTGCCAGAGATGGACTTGGCTTTGCATGGGCAGACAGACACGGCACTGGGCGATACCGAGTTTCGCCTAAGCCTTTCTCTTTGGAACACAATCCTCGACAAGGCGACCGCCAGATTTCCCAAGCAGTCGCTGCGTTTCCATTTTGAGACTCGCGACACGCAGGTCCCTTATATGTACATCTTTGCGGAACCAGTGACGCCTGAGAACATACATGCGATTCAGACCCGGAATAAGGAAGCAATCGACGAGTATCAGAGACGGGTCTTGAACCTTGGACCAGAAAAGAAGGCCGATGAAGCCCAGAAACCCGAGTCTACTACTTCAGAAACGAACTCCGAGTCTGGTGCAAAGGATACCACTGCCAACTCCGAAACTACACAGAGGAGCCCTGGCGAGGAATTCGACAGCCTGCATGGGATTAAGTCTGAGGAACCAGAGCAAGAGCCTCGTGACCTACTAGCGATGACGCTTCTAGTCCGCAATTTTGTCAACGGCAGACCTGTTGCGCGTCCAATGAATTTCACCGCGAATGACAAGTGGACTATTGAATACGAGCTCTCTGAAATGAAGCCAAGTCGGACACAGGCGCTGTATGATGCAGTCCAGAAGCGTCGCTGGAAGGCTCTTGAGGGCCGTGGCGAAGACGAAACTGACCTGGCTGCGAACGTCTACATTCGAAAACTGCGCGACATCAGCAAGCAAGGCCGAGAATGGCGTGAAGAGCAGGATAAGATCGATAAAGAGAAAGGTGTCGTCGTCCTGACGGATCCTATCCCGCGAAACTCATAGACTGAGTGCGACCTACGAAAGGTCCCGAGAATCCTAATCCATCCTTGTGTATCATGTGTATACATTATGATTTTTGTTTGTTGGTGTCATGCTCCTCTGATATCCTGACGCTTGTAGAAAAAGAATCTGGCTGTTTATTTTCTTCATTGAGAGTCTGACCAGTAGACTGGGTCATTTCATGCCAGGTACCACCTTGAAGATGAAGGTGTATTTTCTTTCTGCTCCGTTCGAGCCTCGTGGAGTTTTTTCCGGATCTGTACGAATATATATGAAAATGGGGTTATATAATCTAGTCTCTTCTATTGGAACAGAACATTGACACTGGCATTTTTGGTTTACGTGCCTTATAGACGAGCACTCTCATCTCTTGTTCTCGTACGTGAACTTGTAGTTGATTGATTAATCATTGCTGAGGACTAAGAACACCTAGCGTCATTTGAAAGTACAAAAGAAGACATACAGACCGACCCTTCATACATACATGTGCCAAAGCGGAGACCATTACGAAAATCAGTCTATGCGATGCGGGTTTCCTTACAGCGTGATTGAGCTGTATAGCGAAAATAACAACATTCGAAATAGTTCTGCGACAAAGCGATATCCAAAACTGACCCAAACCAATCCGCAAGCGGAACACCAGAGGGAGACAGGCGATGTAATGAAAACAGAAGCAGGCCCTTTGAGCGCATTTCTCGGCTTTCGCAACTAAAGAGAAGCAAACATTTTTTGCTTAACATGACATCGATGGCATAATAGAAACGAAAAGTAGAGTAGAACAGCGTAAGTAAAGCAAAGGGATATCTTTCGTCCGGGGCCAGTTGCGCCACTAGCTAGGCCTATCATGAGACGCTGACCGTTGCTTTCATTCGAGCTTGAGATCGTCTTTTCTTCCATTGCGTTTTCATTTGCTCGAATTCATTTCCACCATCAACATAAAGCGTAGGATTCGAATTTCAGGTTTGAGTTATCCCTGTAGTCAGAATTCCTCCTGTTCTCTGAAGAACATGGAGAAGCTGATGATCGTACCATAGATGAGGAGACCGCCGAGGA
The DNA here is from genome assembly GCA_029606185.1 of Paecilomyces formosus. Lineage (NCBI taxonomy): Eukaryota > Fungi > Ascomycota > Eurotiomycetes > Eurotiales > Thermoascaceae > Paecilomyces > Paecilomyces formosus. The sequence goes on along the minus strand of JAPVCB010000011.1, from coordinate 599,841 downwards.
TGGACATGACCATTGCGGGAATCTGGATGACACCGCTGTGAGCGAGGAGAGCTGGGAGAGCTAGAGGACTTTGTCAGTATATCCGTCTGGGTTGTTTTTGAAATGGGACTTAAGGGATATCTAGGGCTTCGTGATAACGGGTCCTTTCTCGAGGTTCAGGTATCCGTTTCAAAGATATGAATGCACGTACCAATGCCCATGAGCACGAGGAAACCGGTGAGGAAGCGCCCGAAGTCAACTACAGCGTTGCCGGCACTTTCCATAAAGTCATCTGGGTTGGCGCATCGAGCGCAGATCCAGTTAGGCAGCGGCGCGACAACGTAGGTTGCGACGACGACAAGCGGTAGGAAGTTGTGCCATAGTGCGGAGGAGAGGATGACTAGGAGGAAGCCAATGGCGAGAACCTGCGCAGAGATGTCAATTTAGGAATTCGAGACCAATGGTGCATAGCTGAGAGGCATACGAATGAAAGCGCGATGATAGTCTTGAGGCCTGCCGCCATGGTTGCGGAGACAGACAAGCCGGCGGTTTGCGGGAGAGAGAGGGAGTCGATAGATTTGTGGTGGACCAGGAAGATAGGGCCAAGGTATTAGATGAGAGACGGGATGGAGTCGAGTACAGGATCCGCAGGCATCAGCGCAGGCGCATCCAGCAGATTGAGCGGTCTTTGCTGTGCTGAATGGCGTGAAGATGCTGGATACGGAGTGACGTTGGGAGTCGCAGCGCCCGAGACGTTGCCGGCCTGAGGCGGCGATGCTTGGCCCAAACGGGGCTGGAGCTCTCGCGTCGTCGTCGCTGACTGCCTGCCCAGCTCCATCTCCGCCAGACCTCCAGATCCCCTCCTCACGACCTCTCTTGCGCCTCTCGCTGTCTCTCCACGATTCGCGCTCACGGTACACTGCGGCAGACACTTCCGTTAGATACGTCCATCGTTCTTCTTCTCCATCCCCCCGGCTGCCGCCATGTTCAGAAACAACTACGACAATGATTCGGTGACCTTGTCAGTATCAAGCTCCATGCCAAGATCGATATAGCTTCTAGATAGCTAACGAGGGCTGGAAACAGTTCGCCGCAGGGTCGAATTTTCCAGGTGGAATATGCACAAGAGGCCGTCAAGCAAGGTTCCGTCGTCGTTGGAATCTCTAGCAAGACACATGCTGTGCTGGTCGGCTTGAAGGTCCGCAATAGAGCCCCCGTCCTGTTGCTAGGGATATACATATGGTTCTGACATTTAATCCTCTACTATTAGCGAAATGCAGAAGAGCTGTCCTCATACCAGAAGAAGATCATCACCATCGACTCTCACATGGGCATCGCCATCGCTGGTCTGGCATCAGATGCCCGCGTGCTTTCCAACTTCATGAAGCAGCAGTCTCTGGGATCCAAGATGACCTATGGCCGCGCCATTCCCGTTGAACGTATCGTCACGCAAATCGGCGACCGCGCTCAGACTAACACCCAGCACTACGGCAAGCGGCCCTACGGAGTCGGTCTGCTCGTGGCCGGTGTCGACGACTCTGGCCCACACCTGTTTGAGTTCCAGCCCTCGGGCATGACTCACGAGATGATTGCATGCGCCATTGGTGCCCGTTCACAGATGGCTAGGACATACCTGGAGAGACATCTCGATGAGTTTGCGGACTGCGGACGGGAGGAGCTCATTAACCATGGCCTCAGGGCTCTCAAAGAGACCTTGTCCCAGGACAAGGAGCTGACGCTGGATAATACGAGTGTTGGTGTGGTAGGTAAAGCGCCAGAGGGTGCCAAAACTAAGCTTGAACCCTTTAAGCTGTACGATGGCCAAGATATTGCGCCGTTGTTGCAGGCGCTGGAGGGCGCTGGAACCAGCGGGGAGGGCGCCACGGAAGAGTCGATGGAAGTGGATTCATAATGCAGCAACGTTCGACATGTTATAGATATCAAAATTCCTTGGCCTTAACTCTGGGCTCTATTATCAACGGGAATATGGAATGGATAATGCTTGCCCTCGTCTTATCATTAGCGGTTCATCGATTCGTAGCGGGATCTATCCTCTATCATATTATATCGTATGGCTGGAGTATATACATGGGAAAACCCGGGTCTTCTATACTGCCTGGAACTCGCGGGAGGCACTCTCTTTCCTTGCTATCTCGCAGTTCTCAGCTCCACGCTTGTAGATCTTCTCTTTTCTTGAAATTGAATGGATATCGAACCCGAGCACGTCATTCCTAAACTCCACTGGTTACTCCTGCCCCCATTTCAACTGTAGCCGCCCACTGCTCACTTTATAATCTCTTAATACCTCCAAGACCTGGCTGACATCCTTTGCCTCGACCAAGATGTTGGCGTTCGCCTCGCTCACGAACCCTTCCCTGACTGCGTTCCGCACCCAAGACAACACGCCATCCCAATAACCGCCCACGTTCAACAGCACGATGCCCACGCGGTGAATACCCAGCTGGTTCCACGTCGTCATCTCCATCACTTCCTCCATCGTACCGAAACCACCTGCTAGAGCAACGAACCCGGACCCGGGTCCTCCCTCTAGTACCTTTGTTGCCATTAACCGCTTGCGCGTATGCATGTCCTCGACTATGGTCGTGATTCCATACGGCGTTTCCTCAGTCATAGCACCCTTGTCTCCTGACGGGAGGATTCTCTCTGGCGCCTTTCCGCCAGAGCTCTGGGCCGCTCGCTGCTGTGCCGTTTCAGTGGCACCTGCTGTTGAGGTCGCGTTGCTGTCCTTGTATCCTTCTTCGACTGACACAAGGGCGCGGGGGATCACGCCGTGCACCGCACGCGGACCTGATAATGAGACGAGAGTGCGGGCGATCTCGCCCATGATACCGGCCGTGCCGCCTCCATAGACCAGTTGTACGTTGTTCTCGTGGAATTCCCGTGCGAGGGCGCGGGCGCTCTCGAGATGAACTGGGTTATTGCCTTGGGTGGCACCGCAACTGGTAGCAGACGAAGTCAGTACAAAGCAAACTACGCGATGCTGGTAAAACAGAACATGGCAAAGAAAAGTATAGAAGACAACGCTGGTATTCTTCACACGTACAACACGCAAACCACGGCGGGTTTAATCTGTTGAGGGGTCGCCATGACTGCTTCCTCGAGAGTATGACTCGTGCGGGGAATCGTCCGGTCCTGAGATTTGAGATATATCACCGTAAAACCCAAACAGAGGGAAAAGAAAGTGAAGAGTGATATAAATGCAAAATGCGAGTACAGAGTAGTAGTATGTTGAAAATAAGACTGATCTCTTCGTCGCAGAAAGGAAAGGTAGTATGACGATTCTCTACCGCGGGCTACTTATTACTACGTTCCTTAAGTATGGAACCGGCTTGGTACTCCACTTTTTCGCTCACCAGGAGAAAAGAGACTGGCGCCACCTCCAAGGTATTATATGAGGATTACAACAAATCTAGCAACTTCCAGGTTTTAACTAGTCCATTATTTCTATATCATCAGCCTACTTCTTAGAGTTGGCCATCAGCAATTGGTCCGAGCTTTATACGTAGCATTTCCTTTTACTAGTCCTAATCGGGAAATTCAGTTGGTTCCAATGTTGCCTGCTACGACGACCCAACTCAAAGTGTCTGACAACTGTCTCTTCATACCTAGCATCGAAGGCTTTTGTACTGGCAGATAACGAAGTCTTTTTCAAGTCGATATGATATTTTGTTCAATATGACCCTACACCGCAAATCATCTTCAGTGGAGACTCTCCGCCTCAAGACACCGTATGTTGCCTTCGCGTCAAGGTATCAGACACAAGAAGCCCTTTGTAATAATCAGTTCTATCAAGATTCCTCTGGCATTTCACATGCACACCCCACTCCTGTTCCAAGACCTGATAATATCCAAGGCTTTAATTTGGATCGAAAACTACACGAACAAGGACCAAACCCCTATAGTCCTAAGCGATCGTGGGTATCAAACAACGGCTATGGGTCGAGACATGCGTCTGATGTGGCACCTTTTACACTCTGGGATAGCAGTCTTGGCGATTTCCGCTTGCCCACGCCTTTCGAGAATACATGGATCCAAAGTACTTTTCGAGCAGTCAGCGTCACTTACAGCTGGCCCGAGATTATTATAGAGACATCTGCTCCGCCAACTCCAGTCCCTCTAACAGTGGCATGTGTGGCATCTGTGTTTGTTCCGGTTGGCCAGCAGATAACATACCTATCAACTGACACCGACTACAGCAATCCTAGAATGCCTGACCCTGTCCCTAAACATCTCCACTTCCATAAGTGGGAGAGAGCTTCGAGAGAACAGTATGAAGCTGTTTTCCAAGAGCTAGGGAAGCTTGCGAATATTCAAGCTGTGAACTTCATTCCGCCTTTAATCGTTGTTGAAATCAGAACTGGCGATGGCGTAACATACGAGAGGAGATCTCTTCCAGGGAGAGTTGGAGGTCGGAACACATTGTATCATCACAGCGAGACACCGTTCTGGAAGATGGACAAACAAGGAAAAGAGCGCCTAATAGAACCCAGCAACACTAGACAGGATACGACCAGCTAAGGTAGTACGACGATTCTTTACCACGGGTCACTTATTATCACGTTCCTTAAGTAGGTTGTTAACTATGGATACCTTACCGGCTTCGTATTCCACATGGATTCATGGAATATGTCCAACTTGGTTTCCGGTAAGCTAGATGTATTGAGGTGGACTGCAAAGCTATAATAACTATGGAAAGCTCCCAGATAGTGTCTATGAATCAAGTCGTTTGATAAGGTATATATTACGATACTGGGACCAGACCTCTTAGGAGTTCTCCTTCTTGGTCTAGTCGTACAGTCGACTTCCGTCAGTATATAAAGAGAACACCAGGAAAGATCAAACTAAGAAGAACGTCCACTGAGTCAGAATGTGGTTAAGTTAAAGTGTTAAAGTAAAGCAAGATCAGAGCCATCGAAGAAACAAAGTCTAAGAAAGTGCAGATCAACCACTTCGGAATACCAGAGAGGTCCCGATGTGGAGATGTATACTTCCGGTGCACTAATCTAGCTACTGAATTGCACAGAACTCTCATAATACTACTGGCTATCACATTTTAAAGTATCGTTATTAATGGATAAGATGCCTGCATATGCATCACATCTATGTACCCAGGTCAACGTGCTGTTATATACATATGTAGATGACAAACCCCTATGTCGCATCACTTCTCCACAGTTACTGAGACTGCTGTGTAATAGTGAAATTGTAAGATGGAGTTAGGTCGTTCGGGACAGGATAAAGGTCGCCACCTTCAAACTTCATATCGCGTGCATAGTACTCGACCACGACGGAGTTCTTGCTGATATCGAGTGTCACGAAACCATTAGCAGCCGACTGGTTGTTTGCTCCTAGCCACTTCGCGTAGGGGCCCAGAGGCACACCGTTGTTACAGTCGCCAGCCTGAGGATATCCAGCGCCGCCCGACAGGATGAAATTGGTCTGGTTGGCGTAATAATGAGCCAGACAGTGGTCGTGGCCGTTCAGCACTGTAGCCTTGTGTTGCTCAACGATACTCATGAGCGGCCAAAGTTCTGTGTAGTTTGTAGACGAAGACTGAAAACCGTGGTGGAGTTGGAGGAACTTCCATTCAGCCTTTGACTCGGCGAAAGCCTGTGCTAGGAAGTCAACCTGAGTCTGAGTATCCTGGTGGCAACTAGTTGTGTACTCGTTCTGGTACACAGAGGTTGATTCCTGGTAGGACTGTATGAAGCAGTCTGAATCAACAACGACAAAGGTTGCAGTCCAGTCGCGGCCCTGAATATCATACGAGTAGTATGGTAGACCTTGAGTGCCGAAGTACCATCTGTTGTCGTAGATGGGTGCAATCTTAGTCTCGAAGTCGACACCAGCCTGACCCTTAACAATGTCATGGTTTCCCAGACACTGATACCAACGTTTATTGTCGAATGCTGGGCCGGTATACATGTCAACCCAAGCTTCCTGGAAACGAGTAACACCGCCAGTAGTGAAATCGACGCCACTGTCGTAGAAATTGTCGCCAACAGACACGAATGCAGAGCATCCCTTTCGTTCGCAGACTTGGCCGATATAGCTCGCGGTGTCTGTCTGCAATGCAGTAGCATTATTGATGTACGTGCGGTCACCTGGGTCGCAGTCGTTCTGGAGTTCCCTTGGAATCGTAATATTTGCTGCCTGCAACTTAGGCATGATATCGGAGCAGAAAGTGGCTGGGGCAGGATTCCATCCGGTCCATCCGAAGTCTAGTCACCGTTAGTCTTAGTCGAACCTATATCAACTAAATTTTATATAAAGTCGCGTTGTCCGAATACATACCACCAATAACTCCAACAGTAAGGACCTGGGGAAGTTGAGCAGAGCTGGCAATGCCAGCAAGGGCAGCAACGGCGATAGCTCCCGACAGCGTCGACATCATGGATATACGTAGTATATTCTGGTGGACTCATGTTCTCCTCCGGGCTGTCCATCTTTATTTATAGGCAAAAATATACATGTACTGCACGGACGGATTTTTTATTGTAACTCCCGTGTATCGATCAGAAACGCTGGTGGACTCGCGGGCAAGAGAAATGATGTATTGACATAACACCAATGAGGACGAGGAGGAATAAAACGTGATCGAGGCTGATTAAGTCTGTGGCAGTGATATCTTGCGCGAAGGACCGTGCGAGATTAACATGGAAACGTACTGTTAGTGATCAATTTTCGATTCGGGGAACGTGGGATGTATAAGTAGCGAATGAAGAGCGAGGAGCATCATGCTAAGCTTTTCACCCGTTCGACTAACGGATATCGGTCCAACCAAGCCTTCTTAGTCTAATTATGTATTCCGAGTTTCCAAGGACTAACATGGTAATCACTTCCGATTCTATACAACATGTCTCAGTCGGAACACGGTATCTAAAAAAAAGTGCTTTATGAAGCGCTTATAGATTCAACAACCCACTATTTTATTGATGTTTCCAACGGCATTGAAAGCTTGAGAGAATATTTTACGTAGTGCTATGATATCAGTCACCTGTGGAAACCCTGGTGTGCATACTCCCTCGCTTGCTCACCAGTGTCGCAATAAATACCAGAAGCTTTATCAGCAGCATCTGCTCCAGCTTGAATTGACTGGACTGCGTCGATAAGCTCCTGGTCTGGTTTCAAGGGATCAAGAATAGAATGATGATGTTAACACCAAGATCAAAGTGCCAATAAAAAGGACATCGATGCCGGGAACTGCGGCAATTTCCTTGACCCTCTCGAGGCCGCCTTTTGTCTCGATCATGGCGGCCGTCACGAGCGAGCCGTTTGCCTGCTACAGATAGTCAATAGTGCCAATCTGCTTAACCGGGCCACTATGTGGGTGCTGCTCAACGAAGTTATCCACTGCAAGGAGGGGCTCCAAGCCCAGATTTCCGTTGGGAGGTATTTTCAATAGCTGACCACGTTCTTCTTTGCATCCACTTTGGTCTCCAGGACTGGTACCAGAATACCATGAGCGCCTGCATCAAGAGCGCGTTTGATCATCCAGGACTGGTTCTCGAATGACACGTATGGCGGGAGAAACACTGCAGGCCGCTGCTGCGGCAACAATTTCATGCATCATATCATCGGAAATGTTGCCATGCTTCATATCTATGAATACGCAGTCGATGTTTTCTGCTGATTGGAGCATCGTCCTGGTAAGATTCGTACCTGGGAGTATTTTCAATGCTCCAGATGCAGAGGCACCTCTCCTGAGGGCTCTCTGAAGGCAATTTGCCTCATGCATTGTTGAAGTTGGATGTTCTTCTCGTATATTAACGAGCGTGCTTCGATGTGTGGGACTTGTGCAAGTGTTCTAGAATATCTATACTCCATTTTAGCGGTATGGATGGTAAGTAACTCAATGCTCAAAACTGGAACCTAGACGGTCTTTACGTGGCGCACTATCCAATCACCTTCATGTTGGCCGAATACGAAAACGTAGACATTATCTATCGAAGTGCAAAAAAGTAAATTGCGTCTCCTTACTATTTCGGAAGATTTATTACGCGGAGCCCGGTTTTATGCCTGGAATGCCTTATCTTCGAAGGTGTCGAAGGCTTTGCGCTTTGCTCCGTGAAGTATGGAGTGTTGTATTCTAGCGCTATTAATTACCGTTTTAGGAAATATCAGGGTTCTGCCTCGAGACTATGATAGGGTAGCTCATAACGGTGAAATTCGACTCCAAGGAAGGTCAAGGATGCAATATTGTAACGCTGTAGCTTCGAAGTATTATTATTGGCTCATATATATGTTAAGAGCTACGAATGTTTTGCAGTCAGGAGACGGCCATTTCCTGCCGTCCTCAGTTGTCGACTCTTCCACGCCCAAGGCAATGTCCATATATACAAAGATGTGGAGCAACAAAAAAACAAAAAAGCTCACACTCGGCCGCTCCTATAGGGAATCCGATATGCTACGAAAACCCCACCTTGCTTTTGGCGGGCAGGATTTTACCATCTGAATCTAGGGTACCTTTATGACAGTATTAATCAAAGCGATCTTTTTTCCACTTTACTTCCGTGTCAACCCCGATTCGAACGGGGAGCCTCCAGCTAGATGGAGCAGTGAGTACGTGTTTGTTTGTACCACTGCACCACCTGGACTCCCCTGTTAGAATGGGTGGTGTTATTCTGGAATATATAGGGGTGGGCGTGTTCTTTGTTTGGGGTCAGCTGACACGGGGATTGGGGGAACAACCGTGACACAATAGCAAGTGATTCGAAAGTTGAGGTTATCTTCTCATAGAACCATTTGGTATCACAGGGACGAGGTTTTCAATAGTTATTACCCTCTTATCTCGTTAATAATCAATAATAGTGAGAGGGATCATACTCATTTGAAGAGCACTCAACTCCCACTCCCAAAACTCCCTTCGCTCGTTGACTATGTGTGCATAAGGTTTGAAACAGATGTCCAGACCTTAATCTATTAGATTGGTCCGCCATATAACTATCTAGAAGCCTGGGTGAGCTATGTTCGATGCCTAGCTGTCATGAAGCCAAATCCTTCAGCATCTACGCTGTCTGTGGGAGAAGGCGAAACTTCTTTCTGTCGTTGTACGAAGCAATAAGTAATCCAGAATTCCTGTTGCAACGCCTCGTCGCTATTTTACCATTCGACCTCTAGGAGCTCTGCATGTGATCAGTATCCCAGAAAGACCAGACTCATTGGAGAAGGCCTGGACAGCGTTGCCCTGAGCCGCTGGAAACTATGGGAGTTCCTTCAGACTTGCGCCTGTTGAAGTATTCCAAAGATCAGCCGAAGAGGCGCTGAGAGCTGCATAAGGTGGCTAACGGCAGTCGTAGGTTTGGTAAACTGGCAATTTCACATTCGATAAAATAAGGATATCCACTGCTGAAACTCAGCTATGGACGCGAGGTGGTTCTATCTCAGGAATCTGGGATCACCCCACCACAAAATATCATTGCCATGCATTCCATTATCTAGACTGTTTTTCCGGTGGTTATTTATGATGATGCTAATTGAGGGACCAATTACAGCTGCTCTCAGGATCAGATGACCGTCGAATACACTAGAACTTCCAGCCGCATTTTAGATAGCGAGGCGGCCCCCATCTTTTTAAAACCAGACTTCGGGGTACAAAGAACGACTCATGTAACTAACCAGTTTTCAGAGGAAATAGATTGTAATAGTGTTCAACTCGACATAATAATAGTAATAAGTCCCAACATTAACGCAGTCCTTCTTTGTATACCCCAAATCAGCACGTTCATACACCATGAGACTCCCATCTCCTCGAAACCTGTTGCAAAAGCCACTGGCGCAGCCAACTTGTTCCTTTGCGGGAAAGAATATACTCGTGACCGGTGCAAATACCGGTCTTGGTTTCGAAGCTGCTCAGAAATTCACAGCATTGGGGGCCTCCCGAGTGATCCTGGGCGTGCGAGACTTAAAAAAGGGCGAACGAGCGAAATCGCTCATCGAAGAACGTACAGGAGTCAAAGATCGCATCGACGTCTGGCAGCTTGATATGAATTCTTATCAGAGCATTAAAGAGTTTGCAGCGCGTGCGAACGCTACGGATATTTCAGTGGATGTCGCGCTCCTTAATGCGGGCGTGTACAGCGTTAACTATCGACAGAGTCCGTATGGATGGGAAGAGACATTGCAGGTGAATGTACTATCAACGGCGTTACTTGCGTTGCTTTTATTGCCTAAACTACGCAAATCTTCATCTGCGGAGAGAAATAATAACGGGGCAGTCTTGGAATTCGTCTCTTCTCGTCGACATGAGGTTGTAACGATATCTGAAGATCGCAAGAGGGGACAGAGCTTGCTTCGCAGTTTCAATAACGCGGAAACCTTCAAGTCCAGCGAACAATATCAGGTCTCTAAACTTTTCGTCATGTGCATCATGCAAGTTCTATCTTCGCTGGCGAAAAACTCCGGCGTTCGTGTCACCGCCATCTGTCCTGGCTTCTGTCAATCAGATTTGAGTCGAGGTCATCAGGGAATTGGGGCTGCAATAATTCGGGCAATATTTAATACGTTGGTTTTAAGAACAGCAGAAGAGGGGTCTCGAACTCTGGTCAGTGGAGCAGCATTGGGACCAGAAGCTCATGGTATGTTTTGGTATGATGATGAGTTGCACCAACCGTAAGTAGAAATACCTTTTTTGCACCGGGTTATGGGATATGACGAGTGTATTAACGTCACATATATCACAGATCGGCACCTATATTAGCTGGACCAGAGGGAGAGGACTTTAGGCGCAAGATCTGGGGTGAAGTGATCGAGGCATTGAAAATGGATGTCCCCGAGGTTGAAGAAGGATTGGGAGAATTAGAAGGTCTCGAGTAGGGCAAGCAATCCAATCAATCTCATTGGTGTCCAGACACCGGTGATACATCTAGCACTGGCTTTGGCTCATAGGAGGAAGATACACAAATGTATCTCTTGTTAAAGTATCACGCTGAACGCTAAGGATCAGTCATAAACGCCAGTCCCTAGCCTTTTTTTACTCCACGGAACACCAAATATGCAAATTCGAATACACAAAACACTGCCAATCAGAGGGTATCATCACGGGGCAATAATGCCCACTCTGCTCTTCTTTCTTTTCAGCTTATTGTCCGCATCGGGAGTGCCAGGCGTCTTTTCTTTCTCCTTTTCCGCAGCCTTCGGGCCTTTTCCTACTTCACCTCTGCCAAAGCTTGGTGTCCCCACTCGTCCAATAGCTCCTGAAGCAGGAGTGCCTGGTTTGTTCTGCTGTCGAGCAGCTGCCGCATCGCTTGATCTCGACAAAATAAAGTTCCCCGGCTCGCCAACTAGGGGGTTCTCGTCCATGTATTCCTCGCCGTATTTTGAAAGCAAGGAAAATGATTCCATGAGATTACGTGTATCCTCCCACGAGGAGCCGCTCATAGCCGGCCCTGCCAAGGATGCTTTGCTCTGAGCATGTGTGTCCGGCAGAGGCGTATTCTCCTTGCTCTGCTGTGATTGCGTGGCATCTGTAGACTTCGGAAGGGGAGGCATATAGGTGTGTCCGTAGGAGGCAGAGAAAATTGGGAGCGGCGAAGCAGTATTCAATAACCTTGTGAGAGACGTCACCGCCGATAGCTGCAAAGACAATTAGTCCTTTAGACTCGCAGTAACGATGCTTTAGACGTACCAGTCGATTTCCAACTACACTGGCTACCGATGGCGCCATATAAATCGTATCACCGACCACAAAATATGTCGACAATACCGTCACCTCATCGTCCATGCCAGGCCGTTTCCGTCGGTTCTGTTTTCTGATCACCCAGATGTTGGAAGGTTCATGCGCAAAAGTGCCGTCCGTCTGCGCAGCTGCCTGTAACGGATCGTACGATACAATGAACTCCAGTCCCTGCATTGTCTTTAACCGCCCCTCGAATGCTTCTCGTGTCTCGACGAAATGGCGGAAAGTCTCGTTGTAACTGGCCTGGATAGCTAGGGAGGCATTGTTCGAAGTTGGGTCGAAGAACGGCGACTCTGCGAAGTAAAATAGGACTGTATATGGCGTATTAGCAGGAATATAATATCACGAAGGGAATTCCTTCACAAGGACCATACTGTTATTCGAGTGCAGGTAGCCTCCCATCATCTGCACATGTGGGGGAGACCGCCAGAGGATTTCCTCGAGCGCCGCATCTTGCGATTCCGCCATGTCTTCAATAATCAGTCAAGAATATTAGGCGTTCAATTGATTCTCGAGGAGTAAATGAAAAGCTGCACTGGTAAAAACGAAGATAAATGCAATTCTGAGGAGACTGGGAGCTCTTCCGTTATCGTGTCTTGGTTGTATTCAATTCCGCGGAACTGATGATGTTTGGCCGGTTTGCATCGGAGAGCTTTATCTATGCGATCAGTGAATAACAGAAATAACAACAGATCAAAGACCTATCAACCCATCGTTCAATCCTTACTTTTTACTTACCTGATAGAGCGAAGTAAGCAAGCAATCAAACACAGGATTTACACTACAACTCGTGGTTCCTAAGATACTTAATTGAAGCTGCCTAGGAAATTTGAACTACGCCGTACTTCATTGGCTATCTAACTGTCCAGGTGCCTGCTAATCGTTACATTTTGCTTCTACTTGTCAATGCCTAAAACTCTAACTCTGCCTCATGAAGACGCATCAAACAATTGCGAGGTGCATCAGTAACTCCTGGACGATGGAATGGGACATGGTTTCCGTCGTCAGTCTCGATCTCATCATACCTCTGCAATAAGCGAGTGATCACATATCCAGCTTCAGTAAGAGCAAACTGCTGTCCTAGACAGATACGTGGTCCGGCATTGAAAGGCAAATATTCCCATCCTGGCCTTCGGTCAATCCAGCGATCCGGATTAAATTGGTCAGCATCTGGCCCCCAGAACTCTTTCATACGCTGTGTTACACAAATGTAATAGCCAACTTCTTGTCCCTTTTTGACAAAAATGGGCGCCTTACCATCTGGGCCACCTCCCAAGGGCAGTGTCGTGTCGCGGGTCGCTCGTCGAGCGTTGAGCGGTACAGGGGGGTAGAGTCGCAGGACTTCACTCATGACATGCTGTAGGTAGGTGCACGACTTAAGAGCAGTAAAACTAATGCGGTCTGTCTGGCTGTAAGGCCCAAACGATTCAATAATCTGACATCGCAGCTTATGATAAATGTTCGGATTGCGCGCCAACAGCCAAAAGGTCCAGCTGAGGAGACTTGCCGTTGTATCACGACCAGCAAGGAGAATGTTGAGTAACTGGCTTCGAAGCTCGACGGGGTCTCTTGTGACTTTGATAAGTTCATCGAGGAAGATATAACGTGGCTTTGTGGCCTTGTCATTAGTCTGCCCTCGGAATCCTGATATCGATCGATTCAGTCGCTGTTGCACACATGTATCAGCAAATTGATGGACCTCCTTGATACTATCCCGAAAATCGCGTGGGTTATGCAACCAGTAGAACTCGACTAGGCGTGCGCGATCTCCCAGATGTTTGGTACCATTATCAAAATGGCTTCCCAGGTTGTGCCATGGAAATGAAGGGTCTTGGGCCCAAACTTGTCTCTGAGATTGTACGCTATGACCAAACAGGAACTCTGTTGCGGAGTCGATAGTAAGGCGGAAGAACAGAGGCACCATATCTATCTCCTGCGTCCAGCCATCGGCGCCCGCTGATAATAGGCCCATGAGGTTGCTCACATGTCCTTCCTCAAGGGCAAGGTCGGCTACTTGTTCACGGACAAACTGTGGACGCAGCATCGCGCGGGAGTGCTCCCTGATACAATGTCAATTCTTGTTCTTCTTATTCTTGTCCTCTTTGCTCACCATGTCTTTCCATCCGCCGTGAATATACCGTTCCCCAGCAGTGGGAAAAACGTGCGACGCCGTAGTCTGCCCAAGGCAAAGTCATGAAATTGAGTCGTGAGTATGGTTTGCATATTTTTCGGTTCAACTGTCTGAATGAATGTAATTCCCAGCACGGTTGTTGCGAATGTCCGACAACCTTCTTCCACGAACATATCGCTATACTCCTCTGGCTCGCGTCCAGCATCGGCTGCCTTGATCAACCTCCGCAGCTGGTCGATCCCCAGTGGCAAATTGTTCTTTTGTTGATGCACAGGCATACATCCGCGCAACTTGGATTTACGTCTGTCAGAAATCGAAATTATCGCCTTGCGGAGGACATAATAGCAGATGGCCAGCGCAACGATGCACCGTAAGTTGAACATTATGTTAGGAAATGAAGAGATGTGATCAGTAGGTATGAATTGACATGTTTGCCCTGGAGTGACATGGATTCATAGCTGTCAGAAATATTCATTTTACCGGGACTCTAATGGGGTTGTTCTCCTAAACTTGTTTCAGTAACAGGAGATCGTTCTGCCATCGGCTGCTGACTGTATCTTACCCAACAGCTTCCGAAGCTTGTGTGTCATCGGCATCTCATTCGCTGTTAATCCATAGAAATGTGTCGAAATAATTGTTCAGTGGCCTTGGCCCTGTCACGTTTCCTACGTCTGCTTGCAATATCTTGGCCATGGTCATCCCAACCACAATCTCCTAATTAATAATAAGGCTGATGAAATAACGCAGCTCTAGACAGCAAATAGCAGATTAATGGCATTAGAGTACTAATAGAGGATAGCTATGTATATGTTAGCTGACACGAATAGGCCGAGGTCTATCTAATACAGATGGTAAACAAGCCACACGTTCACAGGTTAATCCGCACGGGACCACAAGCCACCACTGAAGAAACGTCGGTCTCTATCTGTAGGAATTTTCCACGGCGAAAATTAGAAGAAAAAGCTGCAATATCATCACAGTTCAAATCCCAGCTTCGTGATCATAGAAGCCAACCTAGAAAAGTGTAATTGTAGCAGCATGCAAGTTCCAGATTTCCTGTAAACATGCAACTGCAGCAATCCAGGCAAAGCTATGGAGCTTAAGGCCAGAATGGTAAGGTTTGTTATGGTCCTGCACAGCGACCCAGAAACAGGCCACGGAACGTTCCAGGGATTCTCTATGCTCTGACCCTCTGTCTAGTATCCTAGACACAGTGAACTCAACCAGATCATCGTATTCTATCTCTATTAGCATTTTTTTTTCTTTTATGTCGAGTAGTCGGAACTCACCCTCTCTCATACTCTTGGAAATTTCCTTCTGACGTTTAGTCTGCCTATGGCTTTCGCCCATTATCGTCCCAATGAAGACTTCGAGTTCTGTCAAGGATGATTTCCACGGTGTAGCCGAGAATTGGTGCATCAGATCACGTAGATTATCCTCATACCTAAAACACACCATCGTTAGTTGATATAATGATGTTGGGATCGATAGTCATACACCTCTTTTATAGTTCGTCCTTCGGCAACATAATGGTCCCATATGAAACCGGCAGTCTCGTTCTTGATATATTCCCACAGTTGATTCAAGAGGTCCGATGTTTTATCCTTAGAAGATGATTGTAGTTCCTGCAGGAATTCTCTTTCATCTACAGCTCGATACAGGTGACCTAAAGCTCGCTGGCTCTTATAGTACCGGATACCAGATTGTTCTTCTTCGTCATCAGAGTCAGCCATATATTGCTGTTCTTCTTCCAGGATTGACAGGCTATCCTCAACTCGGATGCGTGGGCTCGGTGCCATGAAGTCAGGACGCGAGCGAGGGGATCTCGGTATAAGCTGCACGTCAACCTAAAGTTTTCAACGTTAGCGAAGAGCTATCATGATAAGCTATACGTTCAACGTACAGGCTTTCCCGTTTTCGAAAAGTCAACGGCGGTAGAGTGTAGCTGGGCTAGAAGAATGCAGGCAGGATCGAATGTGCCATCCTCCTTCTGATCGGCAAGGATCTGATGAACTGTCGCTATCCGACCAAGTTGATCTTGCTTCATAAAGTCGATGAAGAATTCCACAACATCTTCACTAGATACTGGCCGGTCAAGGACAATCTCTGCGCTGCGAGGGTAGTTCGCAGGTTGTGCAATCATTCGCGGTAGTAGTCGGTCATCGTAAATTATATTGAAGAGATCACCGTCGAGGTCACCGCCACTCAGCTTGCTGGCTAGATCTCTTTGCCCTTTCTGGCTGAAAACGACGCAGTTATGCAACTGGCGAAGTGGTGAATTTACCGGCACGTCCACTGCGTTGACGAGCTGAATATCTCCAGGGTGCAGTGCAGGGGATCGAGTTATGATCACATTATTGTGAACGAGAATTTCTCGATGGTTTCTTTCATTCAAAACAGGACAAAATATTTCCCCCTCGTTCAAATAGCCCGTCTCGTCCATAATTCCGTAGAGCGTCACTGCTTTGACAACTGGAATCCTGCCGCGATACTTCAAGTCTCGAAGTTTAATGATAACTGCGAATTCGACGGCTCTTCGTAGAAATTCGTCATTCATATGATCAAGATCGAGATCCTGAATGGTCCTAATAAGCCAGGGCAACCGGGTGGACTTGGAAATATAAGAGCTGTCTATGAACCTTGCAGCTTGCTCCGCAGACTGTGTGGCGGATCTCAATCTTGCAATCTCTTCCTTCTGTAACTGTTGAAACGAGTCCAGTGGCACACCCAGATCCTCCAGCAGTTTTATTATCTGTGCATTGAGATAGAAAGGAAGAGCATTTATGCTAGCACCACATATCTCAATGTTCCAGTCGTGAACAGCTTGGAATTTGATCATGGACTGTCGAAGCCTCACTTCATCACCTTGTATGGACGCGTCTAGCGATAGCATGCCCTTTGCACCTGCGGATATACACGTGTTAGGGAAAAGAATTGTGGTTTCGTAGCAGTCGGGGCATCCTGGGTTTCCTTACCAGAGAACCTCACCTGAAACACAGTGGGCTTAACTCGAGCACGAAGTGCGTAATTTCTGCGGATCTTCCACAAAATCCCCTTCGATATTGTGCCACATCCATCGCTGAACACTCGCCCATTTCTTTCCACGTCTGGAATAAGCTTGACTGAGTCTTTTTGGACCGGAATTGATGTCAATGTATCTGAAAATGTCTGACCTATTCGTGCTGCATATTTAGCAGGAGAATAGATGTGCCCAAATTCGCCTAGTTTTGGAATAATAGTACGCGAATTCAAACGTTCTCCACTATCCCAGGTAAATTCAGCCACGAACCAGCAGGACTGGGCTCTGAGAGAGGAGTGAGAGAATCCTAGGAACTGAAATAGTCTCCCGGCAATGCTGATACCACTTCTCATGATGCTCTTAAAGCGACCATCATATATCTCATCCAGGTTTGACCTGGGGTCGAAGCGTATCGGGTCTCCAGTTTCGTCCATAAACTCAGCCCGCAAGAAGTAATCGCTAAATTTCGAATACTTCCTCAATACGCGGTTCTTTGTTTCAGCATACGGTCCATACAAGAATATTCCCGTTGGCGTCACACTGACTCTATGGATAAAAATTTGGTTATCGTTAGTGAGCCCCGGTTTCCCTGACTGAATGTAACTTCCAGATTCGAGCCTGGCAAGAGTCTCGACCAATCTCTCGATACTGAATTCAGAGCTCTCCATTTCAGGCCCAGGATACTCCAGATTATTAGGAAGCTCCTGTAGTACTTTAGCTGCTATTCCCACACCAGCCCTTGACCAAAGATTGGTCACGAATGGAAATAGTCGAAGCACACTTTTGATTGGCAGAACACCATTCCAGACTAGCATCTGGAGCTGATACTTTATTTGAAATGGAAGCGCCTCTGTGCTCAGAACAATCAAAAATCGTCCGAGCCGTTCGGCCTGTGACATGTCTGGAAAGACTCTCACATCATGCCATCGGTCCATTCTAGGGATATGTCTCTCCTGTGAAAGGTTTCTGACCTGCTGGATGTCGCTCGCATCTCTCAAGACGAATCGATACGTAAAACATGTAGAGACAATGATATTGTGTTGGCTTCCAAGTTGGCTTATCCTATTCCTCTGTGGCTCTTTTGTTCTAGGGAAACGGGACAGTCCCATCAAACTGACCATTTCGACTAGAGTATTCTGTGGCTTATCATAGAGACGAGGAGCACCTCTGCACGAGAAAGTCATCGAGGGGCTCATGCTTCCACCCAGGTAAATCGGAGTAGCAAAGGTCGAGTAATCGAACTCTGCCTCGAAGCTATTCTTTGGGTTTATTTGGGGAGGGCATTGGATTGTTGTCTTTAGCATATGCTTTCCAAACGTGATGCTTCCATGTTGCTGTAGGCTGAAATGTTCCACAAAGACAGGAAGCTCTCCAGAATAATCGAACACACCACAAGACAGCGAAACGATGAAGAACGAACGTTTCTTCTTGGGGGCACCACGCTGGTCTGATGTCGAATTCCTCTGGATCGCAAACGTTTGCCTGTTGCGCTCTTCATCCTGCAGAGCGGCGACGAGGAATTTGTCAACAGGGAATTTGCTTTTCTGAACATAGACTACTTGATTCATAATCTTCAGAGTTTCATTCGGAGGTCTCCTTTGTCCCTTTTGCAGACTTGGATACCTATTCAGAAAGGCCTGCGCCTTCTCTGCATCAGGGACGGTGAGTGTTGCATGTCCTTTACGTGAATGAGCACGGCATGCGAACGTGTAGATTCCAAACTGGTGAAGAATAGGTTTGAACTCATTTTCGATATGTTTCGAGTGCAACTGATGTGGTAGATTGTGGACAAAGATTTCCATGGTAATGTATGATAATTGGGCAGAAGATGGCCCAGGTACTCGAACGCTGTTGGCAGAACGTGATTAGGACATGTAGCTACCTAGTATCTGCTGCTTGTGAAGATAGGGAGAAAGTGAGATGAATCTAGGTTGATAAGTCATTCCAAAGAGAGGACTCTAGATGAGGGGTTGAGTGTGAAAGTTGCAGGGAGTGAGAGATGGCTGGGGAGTGAGAAGCTCAGTCAAGCTCACCAGAACGAGTCGGGACTATCATGCTAAGAAAATAGAAAAGAGCGGCACGAGCCTCTGGTACGACAAAGAGTTCATCAGCTCAGTGGACTTGATGAAGATCTACTCCCTCACGTATCTGATTCCCTTCTGATGCGATAGGCATCTGTCTGTCAGTGCCGCAGCTAAGTATGCGGGAGATGCATGACCCGATGTGTTAGCATGAGGCTAAACAAAGAACACTGCGCCCCGTGACGGATACGGATACTTCCATGAAGATACAGGAGTCTTTGAAGTTATAAACGAAATTCTTCATGACTCGCAAATTATGGCTGCGAAACATCGAATATTCAAGGCACAGATAAATATATCATATCAAAATCTTGCTTCGGGCCTCTAAGGAGTTCTCCTTTTTCGTCCAGTCGCCCAGCCAGTTTCCGGTATATAATGACTTCAGCTACTTTTAGCAAATTATTTTTTATCCGCATTCTCTCGGGTTCGATTGCAGAATATAAGTCAGAGCCTCTTTGATACACCAAAACACCAACGCTAATGTTGAATATCTTCCCATGCGATTTGCAGATCATCGCCGTACACCAGTCCCTGTGCTAGATGATATAAAACATCATCTTATAGCCAGCAATAGTTGCGCATGTTGAAAAAGTAGCCCCTCACGAAACACCACAAATGACGATCGAAATGATAATACGCAGCCCATAAACTACCTGCGTACCTTGTTGGAAGGTGTGAAGACATTTAATACTGTCCTCAATTTTGTGATCATCTCATTCCATTCACCTTCTGCTGTACTGAGAGTGGTGACTGCCCCACCAGCACCGACGCGCCATATTTGCTTATCATCATCATCTGCAGAGCAGCTAAAAGCCGTCCGAATCAGGACAGAAAAGCTGCCGCCGCCTCCAAGGTCGAGATATCCCATGACACCCGAATATATCCCCCGCTTGCGTCTCTCTATAGAACTGAGATGCATGCAGGAACGTTCTTTGGGTGCTCCAGTCATTGACCCCGGAGGTAGACAACGCTGCAGGGCAGTAATTCCATAAGTGGACATATTCGAATCCTGTTCATGCAGTTGCGAGATGGACCTGACCCCGTGCCCTGGGTTCTGATGATCAATCTCTCCTTTCACATGTGTGATCATTTGATAAACTCGTCCGTGGTCTTCGACTTCTAGTAACTTCTCCACAAAGACCCTCGAAGAACCACAAATACCGTACAGGTCATGTCGAATAAGATCTGCAATCATCAGATTCTCTGCCATCTCCTTTGTTGAACCAAGCATTTCTTTCGCTTTCTCTAAATCGACGTCCGGTGTCTTCTTGACAGTCCCTTTCATTGGTTTCATCTCGAGCATAGATTTCCTATCCCAGTTGAGGAAACACTCCGGACTGCTGCTTGCAATCTTAACATTACCAAGTCTCGCGTAAGCGCTGAACGCTGCCGGGTTATACTTTCGAAGCTTTCGATAGAGCAACCATGGACGCAAGTCACAATCCTTCTTGTCTTTGTTTCCTTCCAGGATAACAGGAGTCTCACACGTTAGGCACAGTTCATACGACTCCCCGGCTTCAAGCTGAACTTGGCAAGACTGAACCTGTTCCTTGTAAGATGTCTCGTGGGGCAAGATAATCTCCACATTCTCTAAGAAAGGATTGAGAAGTTCCTCTAATTCCAAGGTGTTGTCACGCTGCGAAGTAGAAGAGAGCTGTTCAAGCTTGTGCCGCGTGGAGTGAATCCAGTCTTCATCGTCTCGTACCGTAGACTGTATATATGCTCGTCCTGTTCCGTTATCCACCACCACACTCCTTTCGACCCAAAGAAGACTCACGTCGGGGAGATCATCACCGATGGACTGCCCCTCCGGTGTCTGACAAAACTGGGAGTTCGAATGGGCAAGGCCAGCAATTCCCATCTCATAGGAGAAATAACCCAAAAGACCACCCCAGAAAGGGATCTCATCACAACCACCGCTAACCTTTTTAGTCTTCATCAAGTATCTCAAGACATTCCAGAAATCTGACACCCCAAGCGACACCTGCACAGTATCTGTGTCATCTTTCTCATGGTGACCGTCTGACTCGGTAGTCTGAGAGTCATTTCCATGTCGCAACTTTTGGAGAAACAGTCTCTTGATGGGCACATAGAACTCCAGCCTCCAAGAACCGGGGCTTGGTACTGAAATGATGCTGTATCTCCCATTCGACTGAAATAACACGGTTGGTGATCCAGGCTCATTCAGAGCTTCACATATCGTCTCTGTTGTAAGACCTCCGAGAGGAACGAAACGACTGACAGCATGTTCTGATGTAGACGCACTCCATTGCAGCATATAAGACATGATGTTAGGAGGAGAATAAGATAATCCACGTGATCTCATAGCCTGCTTGAGAGACCCAGGAAATATCACCCTTCGAGCCCTTTTATTGAACTGAAGTGACTCACTCCACCAATTTTTCAATAACCTCGTGCAGACATCCCGGTCTGACTTGCACGACTCTGGATGGAATTGAAACCCCCAGAAAGGTTTTTCTCTGTGACGTACTGCCATCGCAACCTGCATCGAACTCGTAGAACACCTCTCCTCTTCAAGGGATAGCCAAGCAAGAAACGAAAGGTCATCGGGGCTTGGGGCCTTCCCGTTGGACCTTCCATTTCTCTCCTTCTGGCCCAGGTTGTCTCTACTACCATCCGTAACTGCGTACAACGAATGGTAAAGAGTCACTTCGAAATCCGGGAGCCCGCGGAACACATCACCATCTACCGGCGTGATATAGCGAACCTGGCCATGGAGCGGGTATGGAAGTTGCTCAATAGGGATCCCATGGTGAAAACACAAGCTCTGAAACCCGAGACAGATGCCCAGCACAGGTACCATATTATCGTCACTGAGAGTCCATAGATCTTTCATGATCCCGACATCACCAGGAGTAGCAGGGTGTCCAGGACCTGGCCCCAGTACAACTGCTTCAAACTGTCGAAGAAATCCGTTCATGTCCCCGTTCGGCCATTCAGAATCAATTGTGAGTACCGTAACTTGAGCCCCAAGGGCCTCTTCAAGCATAGCGACAACATTATAAGAGAAAGAATCATAAGCATCAATGTAGAGAATGTTCTGAGAATATGATGTATGTTTTCCCTCCTGACAGGAGCTTGGCTTTTCCAGTACCGCTGACGGCATGGTCGCAAAAGGATGGGTATATAGACGTGATGAAATAAACAAGCTACAAAGAAAGGACAATAGTGATTATAAATTCTCAGACAAATCAGGAATGCGCTGCCATGTCTCGTAAATCTGGGTTAGAATGGCCGTTGCGATGACTATTTTTCTTTTAGAGTTGCAGTCTGATGCAGAGTGGCGATCCGCCACTTTCCAGATATTTTACCGACTGGCGAACAATATCCAGCTTCTCAGGACGTCAATAACATCGGGGGTATCTGCAGTCTAGATTCGGACCTTGAAGAGTAAAGAAGACTTGTGATTCTCCGAATATAATGGATAAGAAGAGACGAGCAAAAGGGAAAATCCACCGTGCCAAGAGCTCGCATCGAAAAAAAGTATCCAAACTTTCCGAGCGAGTGGAAAGCGACGGGAAACCGAGAATTCGGAGAACATCGCGCGCTAAACCGTGCCTGGACGGTTCGTTCGGGTCATCGGTCGATCTTCCGGCCCTAGAGTGAGGCTACGCGGTATTTATTATTCTCAGGCACATCTTGCGATCAATCATTCCCGGGAGATATTAATCATTCTGCCAGCATTGTACGTTCATTAAACAGAGTTTTTCTATGGTAGTCCAGCTGCGCATCACCATCTAAATCATCTAATATAGATTCAATCACATGAAGACATGACAAGTAGATGTTGATACACCAGGTATATGTACACTGCTATACAGACACATAGAGACCGTAGAACAGAGGCGCTTCAAAAGCATAGTATATATAAACGGATCACGAGGACGCAGGTGCGCTTGCGGAAAGTTTAGTGACAACTTTCGGGAAATATTGAGCAACGAAGCTCTCACTGAAGACAAGTCAGTACCCTGAAATAGAAATAGTCAGATGAGTAGACTTACGTATAATAGCTGTGATCGGAACTATGATCTGCGACCAGGTTATGGGCCAGTTCATGGCACAGAACCACCCACCAATAAACTAAGGCTTCTGCTCGACTGCTACCTAGATTCTGAAGCACGTTGGCCTGATGTAGCTGCCTAAAATAATGGTAGTTGCCGAAAAGACTGCCCCCACGGTTAAAAGCAATCGTCTTTCCACCTGGATCATAGAAAATGCTGATGCTGTCGAGACGGAGTGTGAAGATGCTGGCACAGTCTGCCAATATTGAGGCAAAGGTGTTGATACCAGAACTGTTTTCGGCCAGGAAGGCGCTTCTATCGCCGGCCGACTTCGCCATGAGGAAGTTAATACCGGAGGGGAGCGTTGCAGCAAACTCGAGATCGTGGCTAGGTCTCTCATCACAGTAAGACTTGCTTTCTGTTACTTGGTTCATTTCGGGCCGACTGTAAACACTGGATGCTCCGTTGGGGCGACAAGATTGTATGGCGGAAAGGAGGTTTGACTGCAACATATGGGGAGATGTGACAGCCTTGGGTTCTTCGGGCTTTGGTTTCTGAGGGTCTTCGGCAGTATAAGGAGGTGGAGGGGTGTCTTTGCCCCTCTGGTCTGCAGCATCACTAGATGGTTGCCCTTGAAGGAAGGATTGGATGCCCTTGTTAGTCCGTCCACCATCATCAAGACCAAGGCGTTTGGTTAGGTTTGAGAACAGGCTCCGTGGGCGGTAGTCACGGGAATCTTCAAGCTCTTCACCTTGACTTCCCTGGATCGTTTTCGAGTTCTGTGGAGAATCTGGGAACAGTCCCGGCATCGCCTCATGGTTGTTCATCTCCTCTGCTTGCTGCTCTTGGGCTTTTCTCCATTCAATTTCCCTTTCTTGTAGCTGTTTGCGCTCCTCTTCAAGCTGCTTTTGGCGTCTATCCTCTGCCAGCCTTGCCTCTTGTGCCTTTTGTTTCAGGATACGTTCCACATTATACCCTCGCGCTCTTAGCTCCAACAAATCGGTCTTCAGGAGCATCTCTAATGTCAGAGTGGAGTGCAGCTTCGGTCGTGCTAGCATTAGATGGACAAGAGCCTGGCTTATTTGATAGAGATCGTATTTTCCTGGGCAGATCCATAGCATGTGATCTCTCCCCTGCTGTGTGATAATAGCGCTCCGCTTCTGGGTATGTGACGCACGCCGCCCTCTGAGAGTCCTTCGGAGAGATATCGAGTGCACAACTTGGACACTAAGGTGCTTCTCCAGCCATCTCGTGTCGTGCTTTATGGAATCTGGGGATTGGTCGTGGAGGAACAGTCTTGAACGCTCAAGGATCAGTTTCTGTAATTTTGCAGCCGGTCGTTGATCTGAAGAAACGCTGCCCCAATGTGCCTGCTCTTCCACAATACTACTCAAAGGAGGGGCTCCTAATGAAATATAGAAGTTCTCAAGAACTTCCTCTTGAGGAGCAGCAAGGACATGTTCCTTGAAGAGACTGTAGCTTTGGTAATCATCCACGACAACAGCATCTTTTGCCACTGTCAGTTGCCATTCTTTTATGCTCTGTTCTTCTTCCCCATAGAGATCCTCTTCATCCGATTCAGTATGCTTCTTCACATCTTTCTTCTCGGGTCGTGAAGCTTTCGATGGCAACTCCCTACTGGCTAAGAGAAAGGGGGCCTTCTTCATTTCAATGTAAAGATCTCTGTCTTTCTTAAGAACAGAAACATGCTCGGCCAGGCTCCTGAGAAGCTTGAGGTATTTGTCAGGACTCTGAAATTTCGACGATATCCTCGCTGGCTCCTTCACCAGTATGCGGGCAATTTCCACCTTAGTCGGTTCTGGCTTCGAACCCATGGCCATTAAGAAGACGTTGGCTTCTTGACCGAAATCAACAAAGTCAAATATGTCACCGTAGTCTTCACTATCCCCTAGGTAGCAAATCTTGGGGGCAACATGTCGGACACGGGCTGTTTTCTCAGACACCTCACCATTCGAGACAGGGATAATCGGCGCTGAGCCAACACGGTCCGCATCTGCACGGCCAATCTCTCCTACTCTTCCAGCCATGTAGCTGAAGATCGTTCGGGCCTCTCGCTTTGCAACAGGAGGCTTCTTGATAAGGATATTCATGCATTCACCGATCGAGGGATGTTCTTTCACACCTAGCTTCGAAGCATGCGGATGAAGGCCTCTCCGGAGGATGCTAAAACCAAAGAGAGCTGCACCGTCGCTTGTAAAGCAATCTCTAGGCGCAACCATACGCTCCGATCCTTCCACTGGTAGGAAATTGGCGATTACCTTGGTGCAGTCGAAAGCAGCATATCCGTTCAAATTATGCTCACAGATGAAATAAGATAACGCCTTGCCATGAAGTGCCATATCACCATCCACTGCTGCGTCAACCATCAACTGGATTATCTCGACAGCAGATGGATAGGCTTTAAGTCCCAGCATAGTAAGGAACCTGCCCTCATTGCTTCCGGACTGATACCTGCCGGGCCACTCTAGGAGTGGAAGTCCAAGGTTGCGCAGGGAATCCCTGGGTTCGTAGAGCTCAGATACCTGGTAGCGTACACGCTTATTGTTCCCTGGCTCCCCTGCAGGTTCTGCCGTACAGATTTTGGTATTCTTCAGTTTTTGGATGTCACCGCTCGGGATGTCTGCTCTAACGGAAGCCAGATATTTGATCAAATCGACATGACTCCATTTCTTCTTGGAGGCACCATTTTCAACTGTTGCGTCGGAGTCACTGAGGAGCCGTTCAAAAATGACCCCGAGTTCCACTGTCTTACGCACACCAAGAGCGGCCAAGAACTTTTCTTTGACACTATTCAAACCATGAACAGTAGGCAGATCATCAAACAGCCGCACTGAAGTGAAGTATGCTTCCGGAGGTCGTCGTAATCCCACCTTTGTAGGGATAACAGTCTCAGGTTGCAGCAGGCCCACTATAGTCTGCTTCGACGACTGGGAGAGGCCATCCCACTGCTTAGACAAGACCGGCAATACTTGTGCAGAAAACGACGGGGTTCGAGTCATATCTTGTTCAAGCTTGAGAACACTGCGATTGCCACCATTCTCAACTAACCACCGGATCCACGGCACTGTCTGTAGCTCTAACCACCCAAGTGCATCCAGCTCCCGTTTACCCAAGGCTTTTGTATACTTGAACGGCATTACTGAAGCGGGTAGTGGGAGATCGGCAGGTATCCGTTGGGGGTTAAGGTAGCTATCGATTTCCGCCAGGACCAGTACGCCATTGGGAACACCGTCGGCACTTTCATCATTCGCAACCGCTACACGTAGAAGAGCATTGACTGTCGCGTGATCAAGATCCCCCGATGCTGCTTTGCGGCTAATCCATGCAAGGAACTCGCTGAGTTGCTTGGAAGTCAAAGCACTTGCTTCCAGCTCACGCTTGATGTCAGATACTGTCACGTCTGTGACCAGACCAAAGTCCGTTAGTTTCTTGACGAACTCTGCGGCACCTAAAACGAGTTCCTCCGGGAGCACAGGTATTGAATCCATAAAAGTTAGCTCCTTGGGTGCTATGCGGACCTGGTGTGTGGGAAGGACTCCGCGGCTAGAAAGGATCTCGATATAAGCATTCTTATTGCACATCCAGAAGGCATCCTCTATAATCTGGCCAAGTAAAGAAGATGGAGTCGATTCCCGGAACACAAACTGGTTGGTGGTATGAATCGCTTCAGGGAGAACACCGACGATGTTCTCTTTTCGTACCTTCGAACTGCGATGAGCATCTCCAGTCGGCGTAATTCTGGATTTCAAAGACGCCATCTCAGCGGACCATGCAATGCGACAGACAATACCGGCTGCTCTTAGCATTTCATGGTTCCATTTGCTAATGTATCGAGTGTTCAGGTCAATGCTCTCTCGCTCGACCGTTGGGATAACTGATGGTGCTGATATGTGGGCATTGAGGCCGGTAGTCTGATGAGTGGGGAATCCAATAAAGATCCTGCCCAACTTGGAAGGAAGCACTGAAGATAGGATCTCCGACTTTGTCGCAGTAGCTATATTCGCGTCATAAGAAGGCGTCAATATGGCTAAGCTCGTCTTTTTCGGAGGGGGCTTCCGTGTCGCTCTCTCAAGCTCATTACTCAGAGACTGACTAACAGACGCCTGTACGGACGCAGTGTTGATGTGCAAAAATACAGAAGCCGTAGATGTCTTTGTCAAGTCATCGGTCTCAGTCACTGTTTCGGTTTTCTCCACTTTGGGGGTTTTTTCTGACGTATTTTGTGAGGAGCTGGTGAATCTGGAAAAGAAAGTACGCAGCGAGCCTGTCGTATCTCTGATGCTACCTTCAAGGCGTGCTGCGACTGCTGATTGTTGTTTCCACTCAACAGCCCTCATCCAATTCGCATCGATCTGGGCAACTTCGCGTGAGACACCTGTAACTTTCATAAGGCCTTCTGCGGTTTTTGTTTCAATATCTCGAGGTAGAACGACGTTCACGCTAGGCGCAGTCTTCTTGTTAAGTTTTAATACGTTCCATCCATCGAGCCAAAGATCTATGCCTTCCAGGCCGACGAAAGTAAGGCTGGTAGCAAGGAACTGAGCCAGTTGCATCAAAGAAGGCACTGGGGAAGAGTCGTTGCGATAGTCAAGCACAAAAGTCGTGTCCGGGTTCGCCTCTGCTTCTCCAACTTGCAGTCTTCGCGTGAAAAGAGCGTTTCCTTTCCAGTAGAACGCCATGGCTTGTCCTCCAGAGGACACGAATGGCTCCTCGCAGTCATCAAACACACTGTAGAACCCTACACCAAAAGCACCAATCTTAGTTTCATCAGGATTGCCGTCCGCAATCCTCTTCAGCCTGGCCCAGTCCTTCTCGCTGAACGGCACACCATTGTTCGAGATCAAGAGGCGTTTCAACGTGTGATGCGAAATGGTATGTTTCAACAGAGTGCTCGGATCCGCTGGATTGGGCAGAGGCACCGTAGTTGACGGTAATGTCTCGAACTTGATGGTCACCCGAGTAGCGGACGCATCAGCAGCATTTTGGATCATCTCTCGAAGAACGGTCCTAAGATAGGTGTATAATCAGAAAATTGCCGGGATTTACACATATATAAAAAGACATACAAGTAACTTACCATTTGCCTGAGTACCGTGAAAGGACTTTAGATATGAGACCGCGTGTATCAACAGTGACTGCCTCCTCATCATTGCTGGACACCATGGTCCGCGCTTTCAGCGCATTAAAATCTATAGCTGACGCCATGTCGAGGCGTATGCGTATATCACAAACGACAGAAGTATACCATGGACTGTAGTGGCGTGTCGCTCAGCCCTGGGGAGTTTTGATGACAGAGTCCAGCCGCAGTCAACAAAGGCGCAGTGCGGAGCTGTTTCGGAGACGTAAGAAAGACCGAACTAAGAAAACGTTCTGCTCAAGGCCTAAAGAGAGTCGTCAAACAACCACCGCAACGAATGATGGAGTACAGAAAAAGATATAGACAAGGCGGAAGAACAATGTAAGGAGAAATCCGCTGAATACGACGCTCCCAGCAGCCTGATGGAGGTGCCGTCGCCACGAGAGACACGGAGACTGCGGAGTTTAGACGAACTAAGCCAAACTTATCGCCTTATCACTGGATTGCGGCCTGAGGCGTCAACTTGGCCTCACCGCCTTTCCGGCAGCCTATAGCGACCATCCGCGCAGCGTGACAGGGGCAGTTTGATCCACCCAAATAGTCCGATATACTCGTCGCGAGAGGTTCAGTTGGCCCGTTGTCAGGGTTCGAGGAGTCATCAAGCTATTATTCCGGTCATTTGCACTTTGTTCCTCTGTCTGTTTTTGAATGGCGGCTTGCGCAATGTCTCTTTCCTTTATGCATGATTTCTAGAGCCCCTCCAATCTCCCTGGACGCGGTCTTGTGCGCCATCACGGACTGTCTCCGCTCCGCAGCAGATAGATGCCACCATGGGAATCGACCCTCTCTCCCCTATCGCTCCTGCGCGCCTGCGAGCGCTTCTTCTACCTGTCGGACATATCAAACGCTCACGTTTCCTGAGCTTTGCCGAGAGGCTACAAACTGAAAATGTCGTGCGTCTCGGGGACATCAGCCCGGACTCGCGGCCCAACAGAAGTACGTGTCCAACTTCCAGCAGGATGGGATCACGGAGGTTATTATAGGGCATTGGATTGATGAAGCTTATTATGGTTTACGGCAGACATGTTTTCTCCCTTGGCATTCCCCACGGGAATGATACTATACGACCTTTCTATCTCAGTCCCGCCGACCTCTCATCTAGAGCTATTTCCATTCGAAGTATTTAGGGAACCTTTGGTTATCATAGGTATTGCGGATGGTACTGAGCTACCTAGACCATCAGATGCCTCGAACGGCGCACCGGCAACGTCTCAAGAATCCGGTACACTCAAGCCGCCTGCCCCTCACGGACTCGAGGGGCTCTTGGAGGAATTGAAACTGGTTAAGGAACATAATCCAAGAGCACAGGTCCACCAGTTACTTGTATTTGATTACCATGGCCTGGATAAGCTTGTTAGTGGGCCAGAGGATGTCACATGGGTTCCCCGGCCGGAAGCCTCGAAGGCGACAACTATAAAGACCGTATTATGTGACATTACCTCACTTCTTTTGGGAGAGCTTGATGAATTCGCAAAGATAATGCAGAGCATACCGTCAATTGAGTCACCACGGGCGTCTTCCTGGGGACCTCGACGAAACCCAGAGCTTCGCCCAAGGCCGGTGGATAAGCTCTTGCACCGAATGACTATGCCTGCACAGCTACCAACGACTCCAAACGGTGCGCCTGATGGCCACGCAGCGTCCGGGCGCAGTTCTCCAGCTTCCGCAGATCATGATTCGCCAACCACTTTCGATGAAATTACACGCTCCATACAGTTGGCTAACCGCGCCAGTTCGCTGGGGAAGCCTGGATCAGCATCGTCTTCCAAGGAGCACAGCCGTGACCGGATGTCAGTGCAGGGGATGAGTGCAACAGACCGGACCAAAAATCGTATTAAAGGGCGGTTCGGAGTAGTAGTTGGCACCCTGTTCCTTCAGGCGGGTCGGTGGCCAGACGCTCTGAAAGAATTAGTCGAAGCAGCGTCAATGGCAAGAGCTAGCAGCGATTATATTTGGCACGGAAAAGCTCTCGAATCCATCCTCCTTTGTCTATTGATGTTTGGCTGGGCTGGAATGGATTTCCAAGTACGAATCTTCTCAAGTTACTCGATTTTACACGTACAGCGCTGATACTAGACAGATACCCCCAATCTGCTACCCTGTTGCGGATAAATCGAGTTCTAAATCGTCGTACTATACGGCATCTACCCCAGGCATTGACGCGTCTACAACTTTAGGGCAGGCAGGTCCGGGAAACCGGATCATCTCTCTACAGAATCTAGCTAATTTGCTACCGGATCTGTCAAATAACATTCTGAATCTGTATAACCGTGCTGCTAATATAACTGACGAGCCTCTACCTCAGCTTGTATATTCGGAGACTGTCATACGTCTGGCAAGGCTCCAAACGGCTGTGAGGCTCCGGGATGGGACGCTAGATGACAATGCTTTGCAACATGTTGTTATGAACGAACCATTGG
Source organism: Paecilomyces formosus (assembly GCA_029606185.1). Lineage (NCBI taxonomy): Eukaryota > Fungi > Ascomycota > Eurotiomycetes > Eurotiales > Thermoascaceae > Paecilomyces > Paecilomyces formosus. Next base: position 569,333 of record JAPVCB010000011.1, on the reverse strand, counting down.
TGCCCGTGCATAACCCAGAACGTCCTGTTGGAGCAACATTACTCCGCAAAACTGATATAGCTAACTTCTTGCTTCGTGCTCTCCCTCTTTCTCCTGGGTCTGAGCTCCCAGCTACAGATTCTGTCCCCATTCTAGTCGGTATAGCATCAGTTCTTGGTACGCTTGATCTGCCCAGAAAGAAAGCCTTTATTTTGAGGGAGCTCTTGTCCGTCATGGTGCCAAGTCTGGTTCAAGCCAGAAAAATTGGCGCTGCAGAGATAGGTATTCATCCAGCTGCAGGCCTCTCGTCTCTAAGTGATGCGGCTTTCGACATAAATGCACTCGATATGGGTCCAGGGAATATGGAGTCTACTGTGCGTACCCTGCTTGCCTTGGTTGGGGAGACGTATGGCGTGCAACCATCGGCATCCCACGAGTTTGAGCGGAACCGCCGTTTATCAACGACGTCGAACCTGGAGGGTGGTGCAGAATATGATTCGGTGGCTGCGATCGTTGAACGATCATTCCGTCATGTAGCTCTGAATGGCTACGGAGACTTGGACTTGAAGATCGATGTCCTCAAGGCATCGATTAATTTTTGCGAGGCGCTTCCTGATTTCGATGGAGTCCTTCGGTTCACCGTGGAACTTCTGCAGACTATAAGGGGCGATCTGATGCTTCCCGAATACGATCGTCTTACGCCGTCGCTACCTCCTGAAGAACAAATTCGTCTCCTAAACAATATTAAACGAACTGTCGGAGCTGCGCGTAAACTCGGAGCGTCAAATCTGGAAGCCGAATATTGGGATGATTTCTTGGTGCGTGGGGTTGAACTGCTGGAGTTGCCTCACTTCAAACGACCTGTCCGTCGAACCAAAAAGGACTGGAATGCGGTCGCAGCTAGCAGTGATAAGTCCAAGAAGGACCCTTTTCTGTATAGCCCTTTTTCTAAACCAAGCAGCAAAGCGTCGGAGCCGCTGCTTATTGCTGGAGAACCGGCATCCTTTAAAGTGACGCTGCAAAATCCATACGACTTCGACGTGGAGATCGAAAGCCTGAGGCTGGATGGTGAGGGTGTACCATTGGATGCCGTTGCGCAAGGGATCTGGCTACCTCCTCTCTCAATTCAGGAGGTCATCCTTTCCGGTGTTGCGCATGACGAAGGCGCGCTGAACGTCACTGGCTGCATTGTGAAAGTTCAGCATTGCAGGCAGCGCAAGTTCCCTATTTTCTCAAAATTGTGGAAACCTGAACCGGAGACGAAGTTCAAACGCACAGGGCTTTCCGCAAAAAAGCCGATTTGTGAACGGCCCTTTTCCTGGAGCTCAACGACCTCAATAGGAGGAAAGTTGCTTTCAAAAAAGGGACCCGAGACGTCATCTTGCCCGATCACCGTTATAAAGAAGCAACCTAGCGTTGTTATACAGTCAGTGTCGCTATCGCAATCTGCAATAATGGTATTGGAAGGCGAGACAAGATCTTTCGAAGTCACACTCCACAACACCTCATCTTGCCCTGCCGATTTCGTCCTCTTCACCTTCCAAGATTCTACTACCAGGCAACTTCAATCTGCTCTGAGCAACAGAGATCTTCTCCCCGTGGAGATATATGAGCTGGAGCTCCAATTGTTGACCAAGCACCCATTACGATGGCGCCGTAAAGGTGATGATGCTAGCGATTTATCCATCCCACCTGGCCAGAGTGCTACTTTCACCGTTGAAGTTTTTGGAAAGCCAGGCTTACAAGACGCTATTGTACAAATCGACTATTGCCACGTTGGCACTTTTCCGCCAGATTTACCAGAAGTGTTCTATACTAGACAGATGTTGTTACCGATTACCATCACAGTGAACGCTAGCATAGAGGTGGCTCGTTGCGATATTCTTCCATTAAGTGGCGATATAGCGTGGTCCAATGTTGGTGACAATGAGCTTGATGGCGATGGTAACCCTTCAGAGATGGCGGATGGGCCTCTGTTAAGTACTTCAAAGAAGAGTGACAAGCTGTTCCCATCACTCTTCTCCCGTCTTGGACTATCCAAGAAAGCTTCCGAGCACTGTCTTCTGCTGCTAGACCTTCGCAACGCCTGGCCAGATCCAATATCTGTATCGCTCTACTCCAGTGAAGATCCGGACTCATTACCAACGGACGGCAATACGGATAAGGCTGTTGTTACTGGAAACCTCCAACCCGGTCAGACATCCCGTTTCGTCCTTGTGATCCCGCGTATCTTCTTGGATGATCCTCACGCTTCGATACCTGTTCTCGATACAGGACTGAAGAGACAATTTGTTGTCAGCGCTAATAAACTCTCCTTTGAGGCTGAAGCCGCTTCCAGAGAGGCATTCTGGTACAGGGAAGAGCTCCTCAAGCGCATCTTTGGGTCATGGAGAGAAGAAAACAGCGGAAAGCAGGGCGAGATTGAATTCCGCAATCTTCGTCTCAGTCCACGAATGGTAGATGCCATGCGAATGGAAGATGTTGATATTGCATTTTCCTTGAGCACTGCCGACATTGGTCATGCCGACGGTGAGCAGGACCACCAGGCTAACTCTGTTCTTCGCGTCGGCCATGCGAAATACACTGTCGGAACGGATGATTTCCTTACACTCTCTGTGAAGGTCCACAACCGTTCTTCGAAACCTATTCACCCTCTACTTCGACTACAACCTGGTCTGCGTAACCAACCGAACACGGTCGCTCTCGACCTTTCCCGACGCCTGGCTTGGACTGGAATGCTGCAGCGTGTATTGCCGATATTAAAAGGTGGAGAAACTGCAGAGGCTACATTGGGCGTAACCGTCCTTACCAGAGGAGAGTATGAATTCGGGGCCAGTGTCGAGGAGGTTAGGATCCTGAAATCTTTCCCTCGGTCAGCAAAGAGCGATCAAGACGGACAAACTAGACGTGTGACATTTTCTGAGCGAGACGATGGCATTGAAGACACATTTGGCGTAGGAGTGGCTAAGACCAGACGCATATGGCATGCTCGAGAAACCTGTGTTTTGTCTGCTCATGACTAAACCACGGCGTCTTTCACAACTTCTCTCCTCTTCCGCACGACACTTTGGAACTCGAGAGCAAAATTCATACCCGCTCTCCAATCGAAAGTTCTCAAGAACGTCATGACTGCAATATTTTCAATGAGGCGTATCCGCTTTCCTTCATCCATTTTTCCTTGCGCAAACGCGGGGACACGAACGAGTACGGCTTACGAATTGTACATAGAGAAAGTGCATAGACTTTGAACATTACATTGTGGTTCTCGAGTCCCAAACTGGGGTTATCTGCGGAATTATGGTGGTTCATGTGATGCATGCTTTAAGTCTGCCTAGCAAGTTAGGGGCGGGTTGTTACGTCGTTTCCGTTGAGACAAGCTTAATTCTTGGTCTTGTATCTATGTATGATAATATACTTCTTGAGTAGTGTCATCTACTGTCCATCATTGTCAAAAGCTGCGACCCCTATGATAGAACAAAAGAGTCGACGAATGCGGGATCGGTATGAAAGTTGAGTTGTCACGATCGAGTAAATCCCATGCACGTCGATATCATCCAGATGGGAGCATCCATGCTTTACCCCTAGCATCATATTCTTTTGCCATAGGCCGAGACTCGATTTTCTACAATCAGCTAAATCAGCCAAATGAAGCGGCTCCCAGGGCTCATCAGCCGGCTTCCTGTGTGAAGAATCACATCACCTTCTGAGATAGCACAAGGTGACCGGCGTACAGCGTGTGTTCCCTTCTATATGCATGGATAATTCCTTTCGCCCTGCTATTGACAGCTTTGCTAGTGGTTACGGGAGCATAGCGTCCCGCCGTGCACGTGTCCATTTTCGGACAACTAGTCACCACCACTCGTCCGAGTAGCTGTTTCCGCAGGCATTGTCGAGGCTCAAGGTACTGGGTTCCAAATCTGCTGTCTGTCATCGACAGGCGGACACTAACAGGGTCACAGAACTCCACTATCAGTAGCGAACGGGTCGAAAGCCAGTCGACGTTGGATCATCAAAAGACACTCTTGACGGACGTTACGTCGAAATCAGTTCAGATCCGTCCCTTCATATCAGATACACTGAAGAACAAGATCAACAATAGCGAAGAAAACATCACGGTCTGGTTCAGCTGAATCCAGTCCGAGTCCAACGACCAAGAGTCTCTTCTCGTTAGGAGACTTCATCGCAATAGCGCTCGCGATCTGGCGCGCGTAGAGCTGACCTACGGTGTCATGCCCTGCTGCATGGCCACCTAGGATTGAAGTTGCTGTGAGACTGGCCATTGGAAGGAGACTATCGTCATCTGCATCGGAAATCGTGTGGGAACCCTCAGTTCCAGGATTCAGATTTTCGAGTGGTACATGGAGCTGGCTAGGAGATTAGCGTATGACAGGCCTGCATCGTCCCTGGAGCTCATACCCAGTGAGCCAATCGCCCTTTCTGTGAGATGGTAACGAGGATCTTGTCCGCGAAGCTAATTGTCATAACGTCTGTCTTGACTCCGTTGATCACACCAGCAGCTTGCTTGGTAGCTGCGGGGAAAGGAGCATTGATGACCTCGTGGAAATTATTGAGGTCAAAAGGGTCGGTCATTTTGCCTTGGGTTGTCTTTTGTAAGTAGATACAGGCTCAATAATATGCGTATCCCTAGAGACGGAATTAGAAAACCACAGGAAGAGAGACAGAGAAAGAGCTATTGATATAACTACTGGATGTCCCGCGGTTTGTCCACAACGATTGCGGAGAGCAAAGGCGGTGAATCCTTGTCCACACCGCCTTTGTGGCAGAATATCTAATTCCGCCCAACTTTTTTCAGAGATCTCGACAGGCAAGAAAAAGCTGCATCACGAGCAAGCTTCCTTTCTGTTGGTTTCTCGTGTCCAAGCCTGTTCTCGGACATCATGGCGAAGCCTAAGCCACGCCAGCGCAAGAACAAGCACAGACAGCAGGAGAATGCTGGTGCGCAACAACAAGACACAAATGTCGTCGAGCTGTTGCCCATCTCCAAGGCGGAGAAGGAGGAAAGAAGACGAAAGCTGAAAGAGGAGTTGCGCGCTTCACAGCCAAAAGTCTCCGCGAAGAAGCAGAAACGTCTGGATAAATATATTGTACGGAGGGACCGAATTTGCATTGGTTGGGATAGTACTAATTTCATCTATAGGAGAACAAGCTGAAAAAAGAAGAGAACCTTGAGCTTCTGAAGAAACTCGCGCAGTCGAAAGTCGATACCTCCGTCTTCCAGAGTTCTAAGAATTTCAACCCGACTTCAGGAAAACGTAAGAGGGAAGACTCTGAACATCCAGTATCTCAGCAAGAGCCGATCAGCGGTGCTGGAAAGGCAGTCGAAGAAATAGATCTCTCCGGTGACGAAAGCGACGAGTCCGATAAGAAACTTAAGAATGGCGATGGTTCCGGCGTGGATGCGGATATATTCAAGAAGGGACCCTCCACGACCCCAGCTGTTGGGAGTGGTCTGAAGAGACCTCTGGAACTTGGTCCGAACGGATTTCCGATTTTAAAGAAGCGGAAGAGAGCGCCCAAAGTGAAGCCGACTCCAGTCGAAGAAATACCATGGGAAGGCTTTGGTTCAGATGGGGATGGTTCTGAGGATGAAGAACATGAAAATGATGAGGAAGCTAGCAGCAAATCGTCGAGCGATTCCGAAAGTGGCGAGGATGGAAACGATGAATCCGGCTCGTCGAGCGAAGATATGACTTCTGAGGATGAGGATGAAGAAAGTGAGATGGAATCCGAGACTGAGGAGCCACAAGAACCTCGAAAATCTGCATTCAAGGCTTGGGCTGTTCAGCAGATCAATGAGGTGGTCGGTTTCAAGCCCACGGAAGGTCCAGTCTTCACAAACATTTCTTCTGCAGAGCTCGCGGTCCCTGCAAATAAAGTACCAAGGAATACCGTTGAAGAGGAGGAACCTCTGCCGGATGAGCTACTTCCAACAAAAGGTGACCCATACCGAAAGGCTTTCAGTGTACAGGTCGACCGGTCCGAGGACATACAAAATTCACGACTTGGGTTACCCGTTGTCGGTGAGGAACAGAAGATCATGGAAGCGATCCATAATAATCCCTCGGTTGTAATCTGGGGAGCTACTGGAAGCGGAAAAACAACACAACTACCACAGTTTCTGTTCGAAGCTGGCTATGGACACCCTGACAGCCCTAATCCCGGAATGATTGCTGTGACACAGCCTCGCCGAGTTGCTGCTGTCAGTATGGCGAAACGAGTAGGTGATGAACTGGGACAATATTCAGATCGAGTCTCGTATCAAATCAGGTTCGACAGCACGGTTTCGAACAAGACAGCCATCAAATTCATGACCGATGGTATTCTTCTTCGTGAGATTGCTCAGGATTTCGCCCTGACGAAATATTCCGTCATAATTATCGATGAAGCCCACGAGAGAAGTATCAATACAGATATCCTCATAGGTATGGTGAGCCGCATAGTTGATCTGCGGGAAAATATGAGACAAGAGGACCCTTCGATCAAACCGTTAAAGCTTGTGATCATGTCAGCTACTTTGCGGATATCGGATTTCACGCAAAACCCTAGCCTTTTCAGACACGGGCCCCCGCCGTTGGTACAAGCAGAAGGTCGTCAGTATCCAGTTACGATTCATTTCGCACGACGGACTCACCGGGACTACGTTGAGGAAGTATTCCGCAAAGTCTCTCGCGGACATAGGAAATTGCCTCCAGGAGGTATGCTGGTCTTCCTAACTGGGCAGAATGAGATAAAACAGCTGTCCAAGCGACTAAAACAAGCTTTCAAACCAACTCAAAGGGGGGATTCGGTGCAAGGAAAGGTCCAGATGGCGGCTAAAGATGCCCCGTTGGAAGCTGAAGATTTGGAACTAGGCGGCCCAGAGGTGTCAGCCCCTGGAGATGTGGCCGATGATGACAGTGATATGGACATCAGGGGACTCGACGATGACAGTGAGGACGACGAAGGCTTTGACTTAGAGGAAGAGAGCATGGACGCTTCCACTCGAGTTCATGTCTTACCTCTATATTCCCAGTTGCCTACAAAGGAGCAATTGAGAATATTCGAACCAACCCCAGAAGGCTCCCGACTTATTGTTTTGGCGACGAACGTGGCAGAAACAAGTTTGACAATACCCGGGATTAAATATGTATTCGATTGTGGACGCTCGAAAGAGAAGCAGTACGATTTGACGACTGGTGTTCAGAGTTACCAAATCGGTTGGATCAGCAAAGCAAGCGCCAACCAGAGAGCTGGACGTGCTGGACGAACAGGGCCCGGTCACTGTTATCGTCTCTACTCGTCCGCTATATACGAGGGTGAGTTCGCCGAGTACACAGATCCCGAGATCCTGCGTACTCCCATTGAGGGTGTTGTGTTGCAGATGAAGAGCATGGGCCTGCACAATGTGATCAACTTCCCATTTCCGACACCTCCTAGTCGCCAAGGTCTTGCTAAGGCAGAGAAGTTATTGAAGAATCTGGGAGCCCTCTCTCCAGGTGGCCAGGTGACGGAGATTGGTCACCGCTTGTCCGTCTATCCTCTATCTCCTAGGTTCGGCAAAATGCTACAAATCGGCCACCAGCACGGATGCATGCCTTACGTTATAGCCCTTGTCTCTGCGCTGGCTGTTGGGGATATCTTTATTCCAGAAAGTCAGTTGGACTTGAGCTCTTCGAACCGTGATGAGAAAGAGGTATACACAAACGCCGAGCGCTTGGAGGATACGGCTCGAGAGAAACGTCGGAAGGACTACAACCGTGCTCATCGTCTCTTCAGCAAATATGACGATATCTCTGACGCTCTAAAGTACATGTCAGCCGTCTGTGCTTACGCTTACGCCTCGGATGCAGAGGCTTTCTGTGAGCAGATGTTTCTTCGAGCGAAGGCTCTGAAGGAGATTTCTCAGCTCCGCCAGCAGCTAACAGATATCGTCCGTGCCAATAACCCCGGTCTGATGGGTGCTTACGAAGCTCGTCTTCCTGAGCCTACCCCTAAACAAGTGAAAGCACTGAAGCAGATTGTAACGGCAGGTTTCATTGACCAAGTCGCCATCCGTGCAGACTTGGCTCCTGTGCCTCCTGAAATTTCTCGCACGCCTAGGAGGGCAATCGATGTTCCCTATATCACGCTCTTCCGTTCAAGAGAAGGAAAAGCGAAGGAACTTAATGAGAAGGCTGTCTACGTCCATCCTTCATCGGTGATGTCCCAACTCACACCGAAGGAGATGCCCCAGTATATCGTTTATTCTCACCTGCAACAATCCAGTGCTTCCCTAGTATCGGACCAAACACCAAAAATCAGGATGTTCCCTCTTGCAGCACCTAGTGGACTGCAACTCTCTGCTCTCGCCCACGGCACCCCACTAGTCGAGTACGGAAAGCCGATCGGAAAAATGGAGTCCCTTGGAGGTGTACCAGAGCGACGGGAATGCTGGGTCGTTCCATCGCTTGTTGGAGAGGCCGGAAGTACAGGTTGGCCGTTGCCCGCAAAGAAGGTAGTGCAGAAGAAGGATTTGAAAGAGGGCTGGGTCATTGAAAAGTTCCTGCAGTAAAAAGTGTCTTTTTGGAGTTACATAAGGAGCCATTGACTGCAAGTGGCGGCGTCTATGTGTATAGATAATTCGTTTTCAACGTATATATCATGAATTGGCCAAACATGCCATATGCTCGAATTGAACTATCTCTTTTAGACATAACTTTCAAGTAACATTTCTCTTCTTCCTACTGAGAAATAGATATTCCGTAGCGGAAATGCGATGCCGCCTTAAGAGACTCCAACAAACGCCAGAAATAAAGCCATGCATAGGGCTGCAAGGTCAACAGCCCAGAATCATCCATCCTTCACTCCCTAAACCCCTGCGTAGCTGCTCTCTCCCGGTCCCTCGGTCTCTCGGGATAGAGATCTCTTTGCCTCTGGCTCTCTTTCTCCGCATAGCGTCTTCCATCCGTCTCCGCGCTCTCCCAATCATCCCGAATTCCCAACGCCCTCCGTAGCCGCTCACTCTCCTGGATCTTCGCCTCCGCCTGTTCATGCACCTGGTACGCCTTGAACTGCTTCCGCTCTCGAGGCGGAGCATCGCGTCCCGGACGCCTCCGTGATCGGGGATCGTCGACAGGCCCCTCTTCCAATTCCCGCAGTAATCGCTGTCTGAGCTCTTCGCATCGCTCATCGATCTCTTCCTCTGAAAGAACCTTCTTGTCTTCCCCCTTCTTCTCGTCGTCGCCTTCGTCATCGGACTTCTTCTTCTTCCCCTTGCTCTTCTTCAATTCCTCTTCAATCCGCTCGTTCTCTTCCTCCAGCCGTTCCCGCTCTTCCATGACCTTGACTTCGATCGCGCGCTTTCGGTCGTGGTCGAGGATCTGCTGGTCTGGTTTGCGCTGCTTGAATGACGGGCCGTTGGATCCAGACACAGGAGGATAAGGTGCGCCGTAACCGGCATCGCGGGGCTTGAGGAAAGCAGCGTTGCGTTGGACGTATCCTGACGTTCCACTACCGCGAGGCGTGGAGAGGCCGACGTTGGAGGACATTTTTTTTTCAATGGGAGGTCAAAGGATAGACAGTCGAGTAGCTGAGATCAAGTGTTTCAAGTACGCCGTTCAGTCTGCGCTCATGATATCGAAAAATCGCTCAACTTGTAGAAAGTTTTCTAACGTGCTTTAACGCGGCTAGTATGTAGACAGATATAACTCAAGTGGACTTGCGTGCCAATTAGGATGTGGCAAGAAGGTTTGTTGCTTGTTGCGTGTGGTGTTTTAAAGCTCGTTGGAAGTTGTAGGAAGTTGTAGCTGTTCAAGAGCACGATCTTATCAGTCATGTGACATTACCTCACCTGTATCCAGCCGCAGATTACAAAGGCACTGTTTGGTTTCGAGTCAAATTAAAACTATAAGA